>APFE030075332.1:0-17348 GCA_000404065.3 Pinus taeda
TATCAGCAACAGATTGAAACCAATGTTGGAGGTAGTTCTCCTAGGTAAGTGGGTACTTTTTTTAGTTCAAACCAAAAGAAATAAGAGGCAAATGTATAATTGTACTTTTGCAGCAGTCAGAGTGAATCATTAAGGCTTGAATAAGTGGATTACGAACAACAACAAGTTCCTACCATCAAATTAAGGAAATCAACCATCAAAATGAGTCTTAGATACAAGGAGAAGACTTAGGGAGGAGAATCTTTGTTCCAACAGTTGAAACTTTCTAAAACTTAGTCAAACCTTGATAGTAAGGTTGATACAACCCTATAAAAATAGTAAATCTCTTTATCCTACTAGCTAGGGAAGAACAAGGAGGTAAGGCACCTATGTCAACTAGGTCTTTTCTTTTCCCTTTGAAGTCTACCAGAGATAGTCCAATCCCATTAACTTAGTTTGGTTACTAGGGGACACTGATAGCAAAACTCTAATTGCTTGTACACCGACTTCATCAATGGACTTTGGATTTCAAAAAATCAGTTGTCTTTGGATATCACTATGTAGTGCTCCCAAATATTGACTTAAAAAAATATTCTTATTGGGAGATATAATCAATTGAATGGCCCATTTTTGAAAGTCAATGGTTGAATCTTACATGGTTTTTCCTTGTCTCTATTGAAAGAGATTCCATTTTATCTTTTTTTTCTTACTCATATCCACTGGGATAAAACTGCCACATAACGATATTCTTTAGTGTTTCCCATTGATTTACTAGTGGTTCCTGGTCAATTATTTGAGTGGTAACATAACTTTCCCACTAGGTTAATGCATGGCCTTCTAACTTTAACCAAGTGAAGGGGATTCTTTTCTCTTCACTAATTGCATGCACACTTAAATAAATATTGAGTTGTTGTAACCATTGATTGAATTTAAGGGTGAAAATCTCAACTACATAAGGCTTGAAGTCACTCTTCGCTTTCTCTCTGATGGGTGTTTGGAGTTTTATAGTGTTCCCCTTTTGCCACTTTTGCTTCTCTTCTCATTCAGATTATTCTTATTTAGAACTCAAGTTTCAAAATTCATCCATGAGGTTATGTTATTGTTTGACCTTGTATTGCTTATGGTATACTACAACATGTTTAGAGACATATTGATCATTTTATTCTTTAGATTAATAAGTTTGGTTTCCAACTCACTGCCTTCTTGATTGTCTCCTATATCAAAATATTGAGATTGTTTCTTTCTTCTTCTTGTTCCAATCTTAGTTTTATGAGGAGTTATCCCTTCAAACAAGGATTGTTTACTTTGTCAATAGGGTGCACATAACACGTGTACTCCTGTCCTTGTACTTCTCCTCAAGAATGTCCAAATATAGCAATTGAAAACCTCAATTTGGCTGGAGCGCTTCTCAAGGTTGACTATCATTCTTCCTTAAGATCTTACATTGTTGCCATGTGTGCTCCTTTGAGCTAGGGCACTCAAACCAAGCATTTAACCTTTGAACACATCTTATTTGTCTTGCAATGGGTGTTGGGACCATTAAGACCATTATCATACTTCCTTGAAGTAGTATTACCAACTTTTACTTCGTTATTAGATCGTTTGATCTCTTCCCTTCCAATTCTTTCTTGTCTGTGCCTGGCACTATATCTGGCACTATACCTGGTACCATTCAAAATAAATATTAGATTACAATGCATATAATTCATATAGATTGATATATAGTACCATATAGTACTTGGTATCATCCCTTCCCTTCAAATTCCAAACCTTCTAATTCAAACCTTCTGCTCTATATGGTGCCTCCCTTTAGTCGAGGATTAGACATAAACCTTTCCTCTTTATCTATGAGTCTATGCTTTTCTTTCTTTACCAGAATCTATGCATGCATTCTTGTTTTGTCTGTCTGTACCATATTCTATAGAGAAACCACACACTATGGCTCTATGAAGGCTAGTGAACTGGTTCCAATCTCTATGGTTCTGTTCCATGATTATGGTTACTGAATGAGTTCAACCTTTCTAAGCTTCTAAGAAGGCTAGTGTGATTCATGAAATATATCTTGATTCATCCCATCCTTAGTGATTGAGTTCAACTTCCCACTTCTTTATTTACAATCTGGAGTGAGTAGTTCCACTTCCCTCTCTATGGTTCCATCTGAAGAGGATGATTTCCCACTTAGCTGCTCTAAGCAGTAGTGTATTAGTTCCCACTCTATGGCTCTAAGTAGTGCAAGTCTCACAGGGGGGGAACTTTGGGAAAATCAAGGATCTTGCCACTGTCACCTCAGCAAGATTCCCTCTAAATTTGGACTGGGAGATCAGTCTTTGGGGTTATCCCAAGGAATCACCTTGGATATAAGTGTTATTTTAATGATGTCCAAGCACAAGAGAGATTACACTCAATCTGAAGGTGAAATAAGTTAAGTCATGGGAGTCATAGTAGTTATGTTGTAGAAGACTAGTATCACGGAAAAGAGATTGCTTCTATTTAGAGTAAGTAATTGTGTTAGACAATAAGCATGTACAAGTTTAGAGTATGTCACAATGTATTTAACCGATCAGATATGAAACAATATGTAAGGTTACTTTTTCACATGGTAACATCCACTCTTAGCTGAGGGGAATTGAATCGTTTTTAGCAAGAACTGGCTTTGCTTGTTAAAGCCAAATTCAGTTTATTCTATAATGATTTTGAATTTCTTCCTATTGGGGCATAAGATCCTATGCTAACATTGCTGGCTTAATTAAGATGGGAAAATCCTTGTATTCTTGCCTTTAGATTGTTGTAGATATCTTTATTCTATGATGTATTCTAAAACAAATGCAAGACACTTTCAAATTTGATTGACTTTAGCTTAAGCAGAACATGGAAATATTGAGGTTCAAATTGCTATATTTAATACCGAAGTTATCTAATTTATTAAGCAATGGGTGAAGTGATTAAACCAAAGCACAGGTGCCCATCTTCCAAGACACTTGGGGCATGATTTGAAGCTGAGTTAAATATTTTCTTACCACCCCAATTTTTTAGAAAGGTACTCCCCTTCAGGACACTTGGACAAATAGAGATAGTTGCAAATATTTATGGTAGACACTACAACTCTCTGCTATTGGTTTTCTATGGAAATATCAATGTAAGGCTACTTTTCTTGAGGAACCATCCCCTCTTAAGCTCAAGAAAATTTAGGCTTTTCAAACAAGAACTGGCTTTGCTTGTTAAGGGAAAATTCATTATTTTCCATAAATATTTTCAATCCCTTCCTATTAGGGCACAGACTCCTATGCTAGCACTTCGGGGTTAACTAGGATAATATTACTAATTTCTTTATATTGTTACCATTAGATAGTTGTAGCTCACTTTGCTCCATGATGTACTAACAAAATAGCATATGATGCATTTCTAAAAAAAAACAGAACTTTGTCAAATTTTACTTGAATTAAGCTCAAAAGAAGCACTGAAATAAGCTGAAAAGAAGCACAAAAATAACAAAATTTCTAAGAATGGGATTATAGAGTAACAAATACATCATTGAGATAGATAAAATAATGACCCATGACATGGATTTACCCATCTGTCTTTAAGACAACTTACAACATAGATGTCTATATCTTGAACCAATGTCCTCACAAGATCTTGAAGGACAAAACACCAAAGAAATATTTTACCAGTGAGAAGCCAAAAGTATTACATTTCCATATATTTTTGTTTGTCCAATTTATATTCATATTCATGATAAGAAAATGACTAAACTTGAACCCTTGAATATAAAGGGGATATTTGTTGGATAGAGTAATACATATGAGGCTTACTGAATCCAAATTCAAGTTCAAATGAACATATTGGTGAGCAAGGATATGAAGTTTGATGAGGATGAATGGTCCTCAAAATCATAGAGAAACCCTATAGTGATTAATGAACAAAAAAAGCTTGTTGTTCCAGATTTTGTTCTAAAATTGAAAAAGAAATCAAAGTCAAATCAGCAAGATTCTAGTAAAAGAACAGAGATCTCATTACATTCTAGTGTATCCAGGAAGTCAAGATGGCTTATTCAAACATTATAGGGTGTACAAGAACAAGTGGGAGCATCTATGTCCGCATCTTAGGTGATTCATCAAACTATGAAATTTCCTACTTGTGTTGCACTATTGTCCTCTATTCTTCAGACATAGCCCTCCCTTTTTTAGGGGCAGCTGCTAAGAAGGTACGAAAGGATGTCATAACCAAGTAGTATAACTCCTTTCTTGAGAATTATCTCTTGGATATGTTCCAAGACCTACTAGGGAATCAATGATTGATTTTAGACGGTTTGACAAGATCAAACATGTAGTTGATGGGAGCATTGAAAAGTGTAATGTTCCTTTTCAGAAAAGCCTTAAATTTTCAATAGGTTTCTGAGTGTGTGTGAGGTTTAGTGATTTGTTCTAGCAATAGTTTAGCCACATGTAGCTGTAGGTTCACCTTTACAAATTTCACCCAATTAAATGTGCATAAAAAACTAACGTGCATACCAAAATAAAGTACTCCAAGTGCTCAAATATATTTATGAAAGTATAGAAATTTACATATGTATATAGCTTGTACATAACAGATAAATAAAATAGAGGAGATTCTTTCACATTAACCAACTAAATACACAAAGACATAAGAAAATTAAGGAACCTGTGACTTTTGTCTCACGGTGTGCTTCCAGAGTGGTAGTTGAAGAAGGAATGTGACCAGCAATACATCATAAACTTCAACAAGGAAATATTCTATGTGTTTTTCCCTTAGGGTACTATGATATCAGTGGTCCACAGTTAAGAGATTTGTAATCCAACAGATGGGAAGCTTGTGGCCCTTCCTTTGAGGCTGATATGATATATAAATTCCCCCCACAAATTGTCTAGGTGCACCCATAATTATTAACACTACTTCAGTACTCTCTCTCCAACTCCAAATGGCCCAAACTTGATAAATTCATGGCACTGGTGTCTATATAATACGCAGCACTATGGTTCTCCCTAAACTTAGTTACAATAGAGAGGGATGTTGGCTTTATGCCCAAAATGTGTCCATTTTCAAGAGAAAATTACCACAACCTTGGTATTGGCAAGGGATTTAGCTCGATCACCCTTAGGAATCCTCCAACAAGTAATAATAGCCCACGACCTATATCAAAGCAAGGAATGCAACCCCCTTCATTCCTAATCTCTGCCTCTATAGAACTCAGGGAAGTCAACCCACAAATTTGATTGATTTCTGGCTTGGGAAACAGTGAAACTCATTCTTCTTTGAGGAACGAATATCAAACCTGCAAAATCAGATTATGATGCCAATAATCTCTATGCCAAAATTCTCATCATATCCTTTGAAATAAGCACAGAATAAAATCCCACTAGGAAGGCAAGAACATTCATTGAAGAAGGGAAAACTAGTTAAGGTAGCAATTAAATCTACTAAAGCTGGGTTAAAGATCTCCCTTGAGACACTCTGGTTGAAATCTTGATCTCACCTTCAACTAAAAGTAGAATGGTAAGTTAGAATGATCCCCAAATGAGATCCTTCCCCTCTTTATAATTTCTATTTGAGCAACCTCTAGAATTTCTTTTAAATATCATTTTATTAGTGAGGGTCACTTTCCACTAAATAGTTTTTTTGCCACCTTTTTAATAAAAAATTCATTTATTGCCATTCTCCAATAAAATAGTCATTTTTCACCAATCTCCAAAAAAACAATATCTACCCTTTTGCAAAAGTAACCAAAAATTCCAGAAAAGTACAAAATATGCTTGTTGTTCAAATGATAGGGACATTACAGTCTTCCCTGCCTAATATTTCTTGTCCCAAGCAATCCACCTGTATGTCTGGGTCCCATACTTTAATAAAAAACCTATATACAAGAGCCATAATTCTTTCATCCCCATGACTATTAAAACTAATGATGTTTGTGGCATGTGCCATTGTTGAGACCAAAAGGTATTTTGATAATCTTGCATATACTTGTAAGTTTCCCATCTATTTTGAACCTACAACTTTATATTGTTCTAGTACCATGGAGTCCATACTAGAATGGTTTTCCAGATCCCAACAGGCACAAAGCCATTTCACCAAGGATTCAGAAGCAGCTACTACATTAGCACCATTAGGCCCAGAAGCCCCTAGCATGGCATCTCTATTCAAGGATTCACAAGTTTCCTATAGTAGGTATGCAACAAATATTCCATGTATAGTTGCAAACTTAAAGTGAATGCCCATTAAGGCAGAGAAATGTGCATCCATCAATAATGAATTGCAGACTTTCACATTGTAGTTTTGGCTAGAGTTTCAAATACCCTTCAAACTAACACAACCATATTCCATGGAATAGGCCACAAAATCAACATGCTTGCCTTCACCAATTAAATTTTTACCTTCCACATGTTTTGTTTTTGCTACCAGCTTCCTTCCTTTCATAAAGTAAGAAGAACCATCACCATCTAGAATATGTGGCCAAGAATCAGGTAGAAGAATGAACTTGAAATCTTCCTAAAGTGTGGGTATCTCTAAGGCTTTCTTGCAGTCTTTATATTCCTCTAAAATAACATTTGGAATAGGATCACAACATGAATCATTGACTTCTTTCATAAGATCGTCATGAGCATTCTCATAAGCAACATTAAAATTATGAACATTAATTTTTTTTCGTTATGGATGTAGTTTTTGAAAAGACAAGGTTGTATGCTATGTTTTTTATGTACACAAAGGTCTCTAGCAGAGAAGAGTTATCAGTGTATCAAGAATATGGTACATTGGCATGCTATCATTAGATCCTGTTACACAGTAATTTATCACCGCTTTCACTCCTGGTCTTCTCGCTGTGTCATCTGTCCAAGTCAAACATGCTTATGACAGACAAATTCTCTCCTAAGCTGCCAATTGACCCACTTTTCATAAAGTATCTACCTCATCATGGTTATAGGCTTAATAAATGCGCTGAAAGGCGCTCATGAACAATCCATCCACGCTGCCAGTGTGGAAGTACACCTGATTCCCGCGATGGCCCGATTTTAAGCACTAGCACGGGACTATGTGGTCTCTTCAATGATGATCTAACTATTTGCATTGATCACTTGCGATTTTAGTGCTGAAGCTCATTTATGTGCCCGCGATGATCCAGATTGGGCAAATTGTTCCAACAGTTGGCCTTCCAAATGACTCCAAACCTGGTTGTTGGCCTTGTTTATGTCGCCCTTCCTTCCCTGGTGTGGCAGTTCCATCAATTGTGATACCTTCCTTGGTGATAAGCTCTCCTTTCCCCCATTCATGGAGACTCCTTCTCCTATTTAAACTCTCACCATTGATATGCATGGCTAGTTCCTGATAGTTGGCTAGTTGAGCAGTGTTGTTAGTGTTTGTGAGTTTGCTAGATAGCTGGTGTGAGAGTGATAAGTGTGGGATTGTTGATAGCTTGTGGAAGGTTGTAAAGTGCCCTTGATCTTGTGTAAAACTTATGAGTGAGAGAGATCTTGTATGTTGGGAGATCCATCTTCAAAGAGTGAATGCTTGAAGAACATGCTGGTTGGACTCTTTCTAAGAAGGCTTGTGACGCCAAGACTTTGGTTGTAAGCTCAATCTTATTTCATTATTAATGCAATCAATGATGTTTTCCTATGTCTTGTATGTAATGTACTTGATAGCTCATGACTTCTTGACTTTGTGAGTAAATAGTTCATTGTTGTATCCGGTTACGTGCTTTGTTGTATTTCTTTTGCTTTGTTTCAGGTTGATCACTCGTTGAGGACAAGGAAGCGGAAGCTGGAGCAGTGCAACAAAACTCCATCAACCACCGGTTGAGGTAGGCCTCCAACTTTAACTGTTTAAGGAAAGCTATTATTGATCTGTCCTTATTTGTGACTAGACCCACTCTAGGGCTAGAGGGGTTGCCTCTGTCCACAGAGGGAACACTTTCCTGCATCACAAATTGGCGACTCCACTAGGGAGGGAGTTTTGGCCTTTGTTTTTCTTGTTTGCTCTTACCTTGATTTTTTGATTTGGTCTCTTTTGAAGTTTTGGGGATTAGTTATCAGTCCTTTGAGTTTCCTGGGTTGATCTGGGAAATACCCTTATTTGATTGAATGATTAGTTGTTTTTTATTTGGGAGTTTTGGTTCCCCTGTTACTATTTTGAACATCATCACGGATTTAATTTTAACAGTCACGTTGTCATCGCGATCACACTTTTATAATATTCTGTTCATCGCGTAATTATGCCTAACAGTCGTGACGGTTCTAGAAATCGGACCATCACGGGAAAGTCGTGTACTTCCGCACTGGCATCACTTTGTTGCTGCGGATGGTGCTTTATTAGCGCTTGTTGCTTGTGTATTACCCGCATTGATTGCTGTAAAATTGATTTTCTCAATTCTGCCTCCTGAATCCATCAGTCCTACTGGTCCCTTGCTTTTCCCACTTGCTTCATGACCTGTTTTTCACTATCCATCGTTGAGGCACTTTCTTGTGAGCTTTGTTGAATGAATCTTGTCTTTTTGCTTATGTGACCTAGATCACTATTTCAAGTCCCTTGAATCTGTTGGCTTGGTTGCTTGTTTGCTCAAGGTTCGTTTGCAGCTTCTTGTTGCTTTGATTGAGCCTTCCCTTTAGCCTATTTTTGGTTGATTGTTTAGTGAATGTTATTGAACCTATTTTCGCATTGATTCAATTTCTTTTTGCTACCAAGCATAGATTACAATTGTTTGGATCAAACAGGCTTTTCCACACTTGCTTGTTGCTCGTTTGTTTCTTTTGGATTTAAAGACATCAAAATAAAAAAGGTTGCATTCATTTAGTACGAAAGTGAAAGTGAATTTGCATTTCAAGTTTGCATATTGGAAAGCGAATGATAAAGATCTCTCATTAGTAGTATCCGTGCACTTTAGGAATTGGTGTTTGTATGCATTGAGTGACTACCGTTGTTGTCTTGGTTTTCTTGGTTTGGAAATGATCTGTCTACCCTCCCGTAGGTAGGTGTTCATTGAAGAAAAAGGATTTTTCGTGCATTCTAGTTGCATCCTAGGATTTATTATATACATACTATAAGGCCCGAAAACTGAAACATAATCCAAGATCACCTTTAAAATGAACTGAATGAATCTACCAACGCAATGGAACATAACGCACACTATTTAGAGGTCTAGGCTAGAGACGTGCTCCGGCGTCATTAAACCTAGTCACTTTTGTTTCCACTGAAGGTTGGGTGATTCCTCCTTCTGTGACTCAATAGTGGTCTAGTACGAAATTGTGCTCCCACGTACCATTGAGTATATGGGGAGACCCCACTAGGTTTATCATCCTTTATCGATAGGAAGCTGTGTCTGCTACCTAGCAAACCGTAATGCACCGAACACAACATTCAGGAAGATTGATTGTTGTACGGAAAGTCCTTGGTTTTCATACGATTGCCAAGGTGTATATGCAGTTTTACAAATTGTCTGGTAAACCTTTTGTCTAGTTCTCCAGAGTAGTCACTTTTGCTCCTTTTCGAACTCCCTAAAAGAAAAGGTTCATCTGAGCACTTGTCACTTCAGGCTCATTAAACATTCGAAGGCGACTAGAGTCATCTTTTGGTCCTTTTCTCGACTCTTTAAAGATGAAAAGGTCAAGTTGTGTCCTTGTGTCTTAAAATTTATTCGGCCACGTTCACATTTACCCGCTTAGATCTTATTTGCATTAGCTTGAGTAGGGTTATTTTCCTTTAGTTTTCCTAGGATTTTTGAAGCGAATCATCCTAGCAGAATCACCGATCCCGTCTCCCGTTCCAAGTGACCAAGGGTCTCCCTCTTCTGTTGCTCCCGAGATCTTGGTTGGTAGTGATACTCTCCCTGTTATTTCGAGTATCCAACTGATTAACTCTTGCGCTCCAGAAGACGAGGCTTATGATATCCATTGGAACCCCATTTGGGAGCCTTCCGAAGAAGATATTCCTGTTACTCCTCCTAGTGTTTCGGTCCCAATGTCTTCTTCTAACATGGATGACACATCCCCCATCACAAGTGAAGGATCTGTTGCAATGAGCGGTGATATCCCTATCCCAGCGGAAATTCCACCCTTCAATGTCACCCCTCTTGGTGTCACGTTTCCCTTACGATATAGGGCTTTAAGGGATGTTATTGGTTCTAGGACCTCCTTTACGGGTTCTATGTGGTCCCATACCATCACTCCGACTTCAGAGTCTTTTATTCCTCAAATTCACAATACATCCATCACTTTAGTCCCAACTATTCCAACTGTCTGTGTGGCTTCTTTAGTGCCTGTTGTTGGTGCCGTCATTGCATCCTTAGTTGTGACCATTGCTGCTGGACCTTCCCCCGGATCAGCAAATAGTGGCCCATCGGTATCCACATCCGGAGCTATTGATCCTACATGTAGTGCCCCACCTTCTTCTGGTTCCATTCCAGCAGGGGGGGCATACGATCAAAATTGGCATGCCTTTCAGAATCCGGGCATGCAAGGTCCGTTTAATTATTACGATTCTCAAGGAGCTCACCTTTATCATCTCAGCCTGTGGTTGAGGTCTCAGTCCCATTAGCTGTTGCTTGGGGTACCACTGGTTACGGTGGTGGCCAAGTACCCCTTGCGAATTTTCAAGGACCACCTTATCAAGGTCAGTCATCTTACACGCAGCCTTCCTATGGGCAGCAGTATTTCAAACAATCTTATCCAGGGAAACCTAGAGGCCCACAAGGACAACCCTTCCAGGGACAACCTTCAGCTTATGGTGGTTCATCTTTTACTTATCTCGGGCAACCCTATGGAAATCCAGGACAACCTTATATGCAACAAGGTCAACCTGGGGTCCAGCAGGGATACCCTTCTGGGCAGGGTGGTCAGCCTTACGTATAGGAAGGCCAACCCACTGTCCAGTCTGGTCAACCATCTGGGCAAGTTGGTCAACCTCAAATCCAATCAGGTCAACCAACTATCCAGTTTTCTCAGCCATCCAGTCCATCAGGACAGCCCTCAGTTGTGTAAGGAAAACCTAGTACCCAGTAGGCTCAACCTTCTTGGCAAATGGGCCAATCTCAATCTCAACTAGGTCAACCTTCTGGCCAGGTGGCTCAGCCCCAATCCTCTCAAGGACATCTTTCTGGGCCTGCTCAACCGGGCACTCAAATGATTGTTTCTTCTCAAGCTCCACCCGGTTTTCAGCCCCAGTCTAGGCTCCAGACCCAAGCTGGTCTTCAAATGCAGGTTGGATATCAATCTCAACCTACTTATCAAATGCAGCCTGGCCCCCAGGCTTAGTATGGAGCCCAACTGCCTTATAGTTTCTAGCAATCCCAAGGGCAAACTCAATTTTCCCCATATCAAAATTATCAACAACTGCAGGTGAGTCCTTATCAGAATTACCAGCAACTGTATGTTGCTCCTGCATGCCAAGTTGGTAATCAATGGAATGATGGGGGGCAAATCCAGGGACAGCCATCCAGTTATAGCTATAACCCCTATGGAAAAAATCCCTACAGATAGAACCCTTATGGGCCAAATCCGTCCGGACAAAACCAATGGGGGCAACAAACAACTGGTTGGAACTCTAGTGCTATCTCTTACCCACGGCCATATATGTCCTTTAATCCTCAGTTACCCTTCTTAGCAACATTGGAGCTGCCAGATGTGTCCAAACGGACTAATGATCCTATCCTTCATAATCCATATTGGCCATCGGTCCCAACTAAGATTCCCAGTTTTTGTCCCAAATTCGATGACAAAGTTGGGGAAGACCCCCAAGCCCACGTTATGACTTATCATCTATGGTGTTCGTAAAATTCGTGGCTTGATGATTCAATCCAGCTCTGCCTTTTTCAAAGGAAACTCACTCGCTCTGCTGCTAAGTGGTATATTGAGTTAGCTCACGGATCTTTTCAGGATTTTAACTCATTGGCGATGGCATTTTTAATTCATTTTCAGTTGCCAATTCGATATGAAATAGGCACACATCTCCTGACATCCCTTAAACAATCGATAGCTACGCACATCTCCGATCATATCCATGAATGGAGATGACATCACCGCTTGAATAAGTTTTGGATTACCGACCAACTGTTGACCGACTGGTTCATGACCTCATTCGTTGGTCCGATAGCGCAAGACATTGCTATGGGAGCATGTGTAACTGAAGAGCAGGCTATTGCGCATGCTCAATACCTTGATTTGGTTTATTCCGAGTCCGGTACATTATATGATTATTTCCTTGATGCCCCGAGGCCCGAAACTTCCAAAGCCCCACCAACACCCTCTGTTGATAGTATCATTGGTTCTGTTAATCCGCCTTCTAAGAAATCTTTCGCGAACCCTGGGAAGCAAAAGTCAAATTCTTCGAATGAAAATACTTCTCAGGCTGTGTCTAATTCCGGTAATACTTCCGAGGTCAATGCCGTTCAGTCCACCATGACGAATAAAGCCTTGAAAGGAAAAAAGAAGGGAAAAGGAAAAAATAAAGCTGATCAACCCAAGCAAGATTCCCCTAAACCTCCACCCGAGGAAGGAACCAAATGCAAGCCCAAGTATCCTTGTCTTATCTGTGATGAGGATCACTATACCAAAGATTTCCCAAGGTGGTTTAAAGTTAGTCACTTGTTGAAAGGTGTTCCTAGGACTCCTGCGGTGCTGAAAGAACCTTTTCCCTCGTAGCAAATGCAAATGGTGGCTAACCCATCCCAATCCTCTTCTCCCTTTGGTTCTCAATGTTTATGGCTGGGACGATCCCCGTTCACATTAGTACTCGAGAAAAAGTATATCCGTCGCCTGCTGGGAAAGAGCCTGAGGTCCCCTCTAGCGCTCCTCCATCCAGTTCTGGTCCGCTCCATATCAAGAGACCTAGCACTGAGACGCCCATCCGAGCCCCTCCTAAACGTGTACTCAGGAATTCTTCTTACAACCCTAATGCTTTTGTTGCTCAGCACTACAGCATCATTGAGGACTTAGCCCAGGCTCCGTCAACTATGTCCGCTCTAGAAGTTCTCTAGAGCTACCCCTCCCAGAGGAAGTCCTTACTATCGACTATCGGTGGCATTGACCCGACTGACTCAGATCTGATCACTTTTGATCTCGAAAGCCATGTACCAAGACTACCTCACCAAATTTCCTTCCTTATCTAGGTCATCATCAACTCTAAAATGATTCATCGTACGGTCATTGATGAAGGCGCTTCAACTTGCATCATGTCTGTTGCTTGTTGGAAGGCTATTGGTTCTCCGAATTTGAGTCAGTCTCCTACGACCTTGGAAGCCTTTGATGGGAGAGAGTCTCGCCCTTACGGTATACTCCAACGTTTGCCTATTACGTTGGAAGGGAAGACCGTTGAAGTGGAAGTTGAAGTCATTGATGCCAATCTAACTTACAACCTCCTTTTGGGCCGAAGCTGGACATATGCCATGCGAGCCGTGGCTTCATCTCTATTTCATGTCATTCGTTTCCCTCATCAAGGGAAGATTGTCATAATATACCAGCTATCTTTCTTCGCCTCCTCTTCCAAAGGAAACGTGGCCTTTGTGGAGCATACCTACATTCCATTAGAGAGCGTGGGAGCTGGGCTCTTTAAAGATCCTGCCCTCATGGGTGTCTTTTCACTCCCACCTCCGAACGTCGCTCCCATTAATATGATTTCCGTTCTTTCTGATCCCTAGGTTCTTCCCCCCACTGATCAAATAGAATCATGGGGCGATGAGATGCCGTTGAGTCCTGCCAAGCTCAACTACGTCGAGATTGTTTCTGCATCGGCTCCCCCTCCTAAATCTGCTCCTTTGAGAAGAGCTCTTGACTCGTACGCTCATTTCCCTTGGCTTGGAGACTACACTTCTTCAGATCCTTTAAAGGAAATATTTCCTTTTAATGAAGCCATTATTGAGACCATGTCTCTCGAGGAACCCCCTTGGTCCAATCACCACCATTGTTCCTCGTTCCTCCCTACCCACCTGGAAATGCTTGCCTGTCTTGAGTAGTTTGCTCCTTGTCTCCCCTCACAACCCCTTCAGACACCCGTTCAAGTTTATCAAGTGTCCTCTGAAGGGAACATGGGAAACATCACTCAAACCCACCCGATTGACATCTCTGTTAAACTAGCGATTGTCGAGCACATCTATGTTGGAGTAACTTGTACTCCTGAGGAGATTCAACTCTATACTTGTCTTTTTCGCTAATTTCATGATGTGTTTGCTTGGTCTTACGAAGAAATGCCTGGCATCAACCCAAGTATCGTGGTGCATGAGATACCCACGTATCCGGGTGTTAAGCCTATTTGACAACGTTTACGCCCTATGCACCCCCGAAAGGCTGCGGCTATCAAAGCGGAAGTTGAAAAGCTTCTTAAGGTTGGTTTCATCTACCCCATCTCACTCACAAATTGGGTTTCCAATATCGTCCCTGTGACTAAAAAGTAGGGCATCATCAGGGTTTGTGATGATTACCATGATATTAATCGAGCCTGTCCCAAAGATAACTACCCCACACCGTTCATTGACCAGCTCATTGATGAGTGTGCCGGAAGTGAAATGTACTCGTTCATGGATGGTTTTTCTGGTTATAACCATATTAATATTGCACCTGCCGATCAGCACAAGACCACCTTTATCTGTCCGTGGGGCACTTTTGCCTACAAAAATCTCCCTTTCGGTTTGAAGAACGCCGGTGCTACCTTCCAACGTGCGATGTCTTATGCATTCCATGATATTCGACACATTGTGAAACCTTACCTAGATGATCGAGCGGCTCATTCAGCTAAACGCCAGGACCATCCTACTCACCTTTGCGAAATCTTTCTCCGTTGTCAACACTACCGCATTCGGCTCAATCCACATAAGTGTGTCTTCTGCGTAGAGTCTGGCAGACTTCTCGGGTTCATCGTCTCCTGAGAGGGCATCCGTTTGGATCCCCTTAAAGTCGAGGCCATTTTGAATCTTCCTCCCCCTGCTTCTTTGCAGTAATTGTAAATTTTGCAGGGCAAAGAAATTTTTTTACGACGCTTCGTTCCGAACTATGCCAAAGTGGCGAAAGGTGTCACGTGGTTATTAAAGCGGGACACCCCTTTTCTTTCGGATGCCACTGCTCAAGAGTCCTTCGAGCACCTCAAGGCTCTCCTTGTTTCTGCTCCATTGTTGCATCCTCCTAATTATCATCGTGACTACACTCTGTATCTGGCCACTGCCGATACCACTATTGGCATGGTTCTCGTTCAAGATGATGACGACGACATTGAGCACATCATTTATTATCTCAAACACAATTTATTAGATACAGAATCTCGATATGCTCATGTCGAGAAGTTGGCATTGGACACTGTTTGTGCCATCCAACGTTTCTGCCATTATATCTTATTGCACACTACGATAGTGGTTTCTGATTGCAACTTGATGACGTACATCCTATCGTGTCAGCTGCTGGGGGGCAAGTACTCGAAGTGGATTGTTATCCTCCAAGAGTTTGACTTGGAATTCACCACTGCCAAGTCTAAGAAATCCCTTGTATTTGCTGAGTTGTTGCGCTCTTTGCCATCTCTTGCTGTGCTCTCTCAGTTAGAGGACCATATTCCGGACGAAACCCTGTTCTTAATCAGCACCCTCGAACCTTGGTACGAGGATATCATTGTCTATCTACAGATGTCCTCTTTTCGTCCCGATATGTCTAAGGATGCTCGGTGATAGATTCACCATCAATCTCAACCCTATCGTATTATTGGGGACACCCTATACCATCTCAGCACTGACTCTGTTCTCCGCCGATGTTTAACGCTCGAGGAAGTTGACCGAGTTTTAAATGACTGCAATTCTGGTGCCTGTGGTGGTCACATGTCCGGATATGCTACTGCTCAAAAGATCCTCTGTGCCAGTTATTTTTGGCCCTCCATCTTCAAGGACTACATTCTTGCCGTCCGCTCTTGTCATGAGTGCCAAATCTACTAGCAAAAGATGTGTGCGCCTCCCACTCCATTACACCTTGTTGTTACCGTCGGCCCTTTTTCAAAATGGGGCATTGATTATATGACTTGTAACCCTCGCTTGGTTGGGG
This sequence comes from Pinus taeda, assembly GCA_000404065.3. Lineage (NCBI taxonomy): Eukaryota > Viridiplantae > Streptophyta > Pinopsida > Pinales > Pinaceae > Pinus > Pinus taeda. Next base: position 15,999 of record APFE030075332.1, read on the forward strand.
TGCATGGGTACATCATCGTTGCCGTTGATTACTTCACAAATTGGGCCGAGGCGATGCCCACACTATCTAAAGATGGTCACATAGCGGCGCAATTTTTGTTTAATCATGTTATCTCACAGTTTGGAGTCCCTCAGGCTATCGTCACTAATCATGGTAAGCATTTCCGTAATCATATGATGACTGAGCTTACAACCCAGTTAGGCTTGTGGCATGATAGCTCGACTCCATACTATCCTCAGGCCAATGGCCAAGTAGAGACCGTCAACAAGGTTCTAGTTACGATGCTTCAACGAATCATTGGGATGCACAAGTCTAACTGGCACTTGATGTTGTTCTCTACCTTATGGGCCTACTGAAATTCTGTGAAGGATGCCACCGGTTTTACTCCCTTCCAATTGGTTTATGCACTGGAGGCTGCCCTTCCCATCGAGTGTGAGATCCCTTCTTTGAAATTAACCATCGAATTACTCCCCGACACTACTCCAGTAGAAGAACGCCTTCTTTACCTGGAGAGGCTAGACGAGACTCATCAACTAGCCTCTCTAGCTATCGAAGCACAGAAGAAGAGAGTGAAAACTCACTTCGATCATACTTTTCATCCTCATTCTTTTGTTGAGGGAGATTTAGTCCTGCTCTATGATCAAGCCAATGATAAGCTGGGGGCAGGCAAATTTGAGCCCATGTGGCACAGGCCTTATATTGTAAAGTGAGTTTTGCAAAAAGGGGCCTACGAGCTGATTGACTATGAAGGGAACCCTCTGGATAAGCCCCGAAATGGGCTTTACTTGAAAAAATATTATGCGTGAATTTCATGCACTCTGATTTGTACATACCTGTGTTTTAGCAGGTGTGTTGTGTGTGTGCGTGTTTTCATGTTTTGGCTTGGTGTGTCGGCATGATTTCCGCTTATTGTGACTTTTTGCTTCTTGTGTAGATGTCTGGTGCACCTTACGTTGGTTTCGCCGATGGTGCCTCCCGTAGTACACGCAACCTGTCTTCTGCGGCATGGGTGATCTATGATCCTCATGGTGAACTGGTAGACCTTCAAGGTGTTTGTCTAGGTTGTACCACGAACAATGTCACTGAGTATAGTGCAGTTATTGAGTTACTGGCCAAGGCAATTAATCTCAGTATTCGAACATTGGTTGTGAACCTGGATTCTCAGCTTGTCATCCACCAGCTCAATGGGTGATATTCCATCAGAGACCATCGGATTTTAAGGTTGTATTTACATGTTAAATTGTTAGAAAGGAATTTTGATTTTATCATATAACAACACATTCCAAGGCGATTAAACACGTTAACTGATGCATTAGCCAATATGTATTAGACATACATTTGCATAACATG
>APFE030075332.1:17367-34210 GCA_000404065.3 Pinus taeda
CTGTGGCGGGTTGTGCTCCCTATAACACACCTCCGCCCATGCCACCTGCCTCAACAAGCGGTGCACCCTAGGTCTCACTCCTACTGTGTGGATCTGCAATGCTACAGGGACCTCCTTGACCCCCATGTAGTCAGGGATCTGCGCCATTAGACCCTCGAGGTTTCCAGACACTGTCTCCATCTCGTCATCCGCCGGAGGAGCCACAACCAGTGCTCTGATGCCCTGTGCATCCCTCCGTGCCTCTGGAGCCAACCCAACGGGTCCCATTGGTCCCACGTCTGCAATTCCACAGTGATCGTTATTAGGACATATACATGAAAAATTTAAAAACATCATAAAAAATAAAATGCAAAAACAATGTGATCAAGTGTCTTACCACCATCATCCCACTGCTCGCTTGGGGGCAGCTGCATGTTAGGATCTCCGTGGAATTCCATTCCAGCATATGGCCAATCCTCGATGAAGATCACCTGGCACTCCAGCCACTCTCGAAACAGTATCCCCCACGATATTGGTCGTCCACCACCTCCTCGTGGCATGATGTGTGCCCACCGTGTAGCTCTGGTCTCATGTGGTCTGGGTGCATCCAAATCCATGTCCTGTAGCTGCAGTGCCGGCACCCGCTCCAGCATGAGTGAGACTAAGATAGAGCCATAGCCAAACTACTTCATCTCTCCTCGACGACATCTAGTAAGCTGCCTCTTCATGTTTGCCGTCACTATGTCTGCCCAATTAAACATGGTTGGGTTGAGACATTCGAGAGCCAGCCGGAGATGGGTCTTCGAAGCCTCATGTTGGGCTTGGGACCCCACTGCCCATGTCACCATGAATAACATAGCACGAAGAATCACGTCATTCACTTTCGGGATTACCACCTTCTCGCTCTTTGTTTTTCATGCCTGGGGCCACACTCGTGCCATAATCATCTCTAGTGATTCGTCCCTAGGAAGTTGGCCCTCCAAGATTGGCCTCTCACTCCGACGGGATAGCCTGGTCAAAAAATATATGTCTGTGGCATCAAATTCAATATCCCAGCCTCGGATGATGAATTTCCCATCTTTGGGATTCCAGGCCCGGATCAATAGCTCCAGTAAATCAGGCTGTGACCAGAGGTGTGGAGTAAGGAAGAATTTGAGCAATCCACATGCTCACAATGCGTTTTGACACCCCACATCGGTGAAAGCTTGGATATCATTGTCATCATGCGTTCGTTCTTGCTAGACAAACACCATTATAGCCTGCATGATGGAAAAAATCAATTAGCACCCTTTTTACAAAATTCTAAACGTAATTTGCATTAAAAAATGGTCGCACAACGTCATCGCGTCAGTTTCTAAAACATACGTGAAGATGCAAGGGGCGCTAGTGTTGTTTTTCCACGGTCATCACGGAAGTACGTCACTCTTCTGCGATGATCGAGGCACGTTATGTGTAAATTTTTTCGGTCATCGCAGACCCGAGGGCTATACCCGCGATGACCGAGCGACAGAACTTGGTTTGCAAAATCCGCCCAAACTCACACATTTCACGGTCAAATGCATGAAAAAAGACATTGAATTGAGGCGTAATATGAGGTCTATCTACCTAGATGAAGTTTCAGGACGAGTGATGGATGAATGGGCCGGAATTAACTCACTAACTTTGGTGCTCCAAAACGCTCTACAATGCATAAACAGTAACAATGGTAAAAAATCAATGGTTTAACCCCCCGTTTATAGTAATTTTTGGGAAATTAAAAAATTATTTTATGAATATGGGTTTTTCCTCATTTTTTATCATATGTTTAAGCTAAAATATGGTTTTTCTGGCTATGTTGTTCATTTTATATCGAATGGGTTTATGTGTGACGTGTTTTGTGCAGATCTACAGGTGATGGAGTTTCGTGTACACTTGATCCATGAAGTCATCTTTAAGCCATTTTCTGACTTAAAACATGAAAAGATAGCCGAGTTAATCCTCTTGACTCGTTAAAAGTAAACAAGAGGTGGTCGCCTTTAAGCTCTTTTCTGACCATTTAAATGCGAAAAGACTGTCGAGCCTTTGTCATTCTAGGTTCGTTAATGGTTACGAAACGACGTGATTTCGGTCGCTTTTATACTTTTTCCGGTCGAAGTCACTAATTACGAAAAGTACTCCTCGATCGTAATGGTCGGGCAGTTCTTTCGAGTATCATTTTATACTTTTCGGGCTCGAGAGACACAAATCTATGAAAAAGGACCCCCCCTAGAGTTTTCTTTTTCGTGTCTTTTTCAAGCTCCCTAAACATGAAAAAGACTCTGAGTTTTTCCTATGTCGGACTCGTTAAACTCCGACGACATTGGACTTGTCACCATGTCGAGACCCGAGCTTCTCCTCCCTAGGGCTCGTTAAACTATCACTAGGTTGGAATCAATAACAGGGTTATCATCGATTGTCTATGGCAGCGAGTCACTCTTGAACATCGAGAATTATGCTTCTTATCGGGTTGGGACTTCCATACATTGTCATTTGGCCTTCCATGGGTTTGGGTTATCATTTAGCCTCATTCCATCTGATTCATGCTGTTGTCATTAAGCCTCTGATCCTTTAGTACCTGAATGTTGCCACCCTCCGGAGTCACGTTGCCGACATGTTCAAGAGTATAATCCTTCTACATTTTACACCTCTGTCTCCTTCTCTGATACTCTATTTTACCATCTACCACTTGTTCCTTATCTCGTGTCATTGATGGGGGAAATGTTATGGCCCTCCTACAATGGGTCATCTCCTATCGACATCAGCTCATTATCCAGGAGATTGATCTAGAGATCCCCTTTGGTACCTTGGAGCTTGCATGCCTCAATGGCAAGTTCTTCGCACCTGACAGTCAATTTGCATCATTGGTTGTCGATCAGTTGATTCCACGAGTGTTCAACTTCAGCTCATTCTTCGCACTTCGTGGATTGTACTGGACAGTACCTTGAGAACCATTGGAATTATTGGTGGTTTCTCTCACGCTTGTTAACGGTTTACATCATCAACCTCAAGTGATTTTCTATCATGCTCAACCTCAGCACATCTATTCACATCTTAGAATTTGTACTATGGTCGGTTGGGTTCCCCGAACTCAGATTACATATGTTTGGGCTGCATGGATTGGTTCGTGATTACATGACTCATTGATGGATGGCTGCGACCATACCTGAGTCTTCATGGATGGCTGTGACCATACCTTTATCAGTATCATGGTCTCATTAGCTGGATGTCTGCGTCCATGCCTAGATGACATGTCCTTCACTATCAGAGATATTGTACTTGCGTGCAGGTTCTTCCAGATAGTGTTCCAGCTTAGTTGTTTTGTAAAGAATTTCACCCCTCCCACTCTCTCGGGCTTCGTACTTTAGGGGGCATCTGCTACACAACAATTTATCACCGCTTTCACTCCCAGTCTTCTCACTGTGTCATGTGTCCAAGTCAAACATGCTTATGACAGAAAAATGCTCTCCTATGCTGCCAATTGACCCACTTTTCCTAAAGTATCTGCCTCATCGCAGTTATAGGCTTAATAAATGCACTGAAAGGTGCTCATGAACAGTCCATTCGCACTGCCAGTGTGGAAGTACACTTGATTCCCGCAATGGCCCGATTTTAAGCACCAACGCAGGGCTATGTGGTATCTTCGGCGATGATCTGACTATCTGCATTGATCACTTGCGATGTTAGTGCTGAAGCTCAGTTCTGTGCCCGCGATGATCCAGATTGGGTGAATTGTTCTAACAGCCAGCCTTCCAGATTACTCCGGACCTGGTTGTTGGCCTTGTTTATGTTTCCCTTCCTTCCCTGGTGTGGCAGTTTCATCAATTGTGCTACCTTCCTTGGTGATAAGCTCTCCTTTCCCCCATTCATGGAGACTCCTTCTCCTATTTAAAATCTCATCATTAATATGCATGGCTAGTTCCTGATAGTTGGCTAGTTGAGCAGTGCTGTTAGTGTTTGTGAGTTTGCTAGATAGCTGGTGTGAGAGTGATAAGTGTGTGATTGTTGATAGAATATTGTCTTTTTGCTTATGTGACCTAGATCACTATTTCAAGTCCCTTGAATCTGTTGGCTTGGTTGCTTGTTTGCTCAAGGTTCGTTTGCGGCTTCTTGTTGCATTGATTGAGCCTTCCCCTTAGCCTGTTTTTGGTTGATTTTTTAGTGAATGTTATTGAACCAATTTTGGCATTGATTCAATTTATTTTTTCTACCAAGCATAGATTACAATTGTTTGGATCAATCGGGCTTTTCCACACTTGCTTGTTGCTCATTTGTTTCTTTTGGATTTAAAGACATCAAAATCAAAAAGGTTGCATTCATTTAGTACGAAAGTGAAAGTGAATTTGCATTTCAAGTTTGCATATTGGAAAGCGGATGATAAAGATCTCCCATTAGTAGTATCCATGCACTTTAGGAATTGGTGTCTGTATGCATTGAGTGACTACCGTTGTTGTCTTGGTTTTCTTGGTTTGGAAATGATCTGTCTACCCTCCTGTAGGTAGGTGTTCATTGAAGAAAAAGGATTTTTCGTGCATTCTAGTTGCATCCTATGATTTATTATATACATACGATAAGGCCTAAAAACTGAAACATAATCCAAGATCAACTTTAAAATGAACTGAATGAATCTAACAATGCATTGGAACATAACACACACTATTTAGAGGTCTAGGCTAGAGACGTGCTTCGGCGTCGTTAAACCTAGTCAATTTTGTTTCCACTCAAGGTTGGGTGATTCCTCCTTCTGTGACTCAATAATGGTCTAGTACGAAATTGTGCTCGCACCTACTGTCGAGTATATGGGGAGGCCCCACTAGGTTTATCATCCTTTATCCATAGGAAGCTGTGTGTACCGCCTTGCAAACCGTAATGCACCAAACACAACATTCGGGAAGATTGACTGTCGTACAGAAAGTCCTTGGTTTTCATACGATTGCCAAGGTGTATATGCGGTTTTATGGATTGTCTCGTAAACCTTTTGCCTAGTTCTCCAGAGTAGTCACTTTCGCTCCTTTTCGGACTCCCTAAAAGAAAAGGTTCATCTGAGCACTTGTCACTTCAGGCTCATTAAACATTCGATGGCGACTAGAGTCATCTTTTGGTCCTTTTCTCTACTCTTTAAAGATGAAAAGGTCAAGTTGTGTCCTTGTGTCTTAAAATTTATTCGACCATGTTCACATTTACCTGCTTAGATGTTGTTTGCGTTAGCTTGAGTAGGGTTCTTTTCCATTAGTTTTCCTAGGATTTTTGAAGCGAATCATCCTAGCGGAATCACCGATCCTGTCTCCCGTTCCAAGTGACCAAGGGTCTCCCTCTTCTGTTGCTCCTGAGATCCTGGTTGGTAGTGATACTCTCCCTGTTATTCCGAGTATCCAACCGATTAACTCTCGCACTCCAGAAGATGAGGCTTATGATATCAATTGGAACCCCATTTGGGAGCCTTCCGAAGAAGATATTCCCATTACTCCTCCTAGTGTTTCGGTCCCAATGCCTTCTTCTGACATGGATGACACATCCCCCATCACAAGTGAAGGATCCATTGCGATGAGCGGCGAGATCCCTATCCCAGCAGAAACTCCACCCTTCAGTGTCACCCCTCTTGGTGTCACGTTGCCCTTACGCTATAGGGCTTTGAGGGATTTTGTTGGTTCTAGGACCTCCTTTACGGGTTCTATGTGGTCTCATACCATCACTCTAACTTCGGAGTCTTTTATTCCTCAAATTCACAATACATCCGTCACTTCGGTTCTAACTATTCCAACTGTCTGTGTGTCTTCTTCAACGCCTGTTGTTGGTGTCGTCACTGCATCCTCAGTTGTGACCACTATTGCTGGACCTTCCCCCGGATCGGTGAATAGTGGCCCATTGGTGTCCACATCCGGAGCTGTTGATCCTACATGTAGTGCCCCACCTTCTTCTGGTTCCATTCCAGCAGGGGGGGCATATGATCAAAATTGGCACACCTTTCAGAATTTGGACACGCTAGGCCCGTTTCATTATTACAATTCTCAAGGAGCTCATCTTTATCATCACAGACCTTTGCCATCTCAGCCTGCAGTTGAAGTCTTAGTCCCATTAGCTGTTGCTTGGGGTACCATTGGTTACGGTGGTGGCCAAGTACACCCTGCGAATTTTCAAGGACCACCTTATCAAGGTCAGCCATCTTACACGCAACCCTCCTATGGGTAGCAGTATTACGGACAATCTTATCCAGAGCAACCTGGAGGCCCACAAGGACAACCCTTCCAGGGACAACCTTCGGCTTATGGTGGTTCATCTTTTACTTATCTCGGGAAACCCTCTGGAAATATAGGACAACCTTATATGCAACAAGGTCACCCTGGGGTCCAGCAGGGATACCCTTCTGGGCAGGGTGGTCAACCTTACGTACAGCAAGGCCAACCCACTGTCCAGTTTGGTCAACCATCTGGGCAAGTTGGTCAACCTCAAATCCAATCAGGTCAACCAACTGTCCAGTCTGCTCAGCCATCTGGTCCATCAGTATAGCCCTCAGTTGTGCAAGGACAACCTAGTACCCAGCAGGCTCAACCTTCTGGGCAAATGGGCCAATCTCAATCTCAACTAGGTCAACCTTCTGGCCAGGTGGCTCAGCCCCAATCCTCTCAAGGACATATTTCTGGGCCTGCTCAACCGGGCACTCAAATGAGCAGTGCAACGGAACTCCATCGACCACCGGTTGAGGTAGGCCTCTAGGTTTAATTGTTTAAGGAAAGCTATTGTTGATCTGTCCTTGTTTGTGACTAGACCCACTCTAGGGCTAGAGGGGTTGCCTCTGTCCACAGAGGGAACACTTTCCTGCATCATAGATCCTAGTTCCTTACTAGGGTCACCTTGTGAGTTCTTATGTTGCAATCTTTGAAGGAGAATACCCAGTACATCCAACAATGAATTATCCAACTCTTCTCTCTGTAATTGGATAGCCAGCAAGCTCGGAGATGCTAACACCAATTTGTTGTTCCCACAAAAAACAAAGGATAGCAATCCACTTGAACTTGTCTTTTTATTTGTATCTAGAAGTGTATTATTCATGAATTGTGTTTCCAAAGGTCCAACAACATTGCCCTGACTTTGTTGCTCTTCAGTTCGAATACTAGTGTTGACCATAGATATTCCAGATCCTACAGCTACCTTTGTGCTCTCATTTAGGAAGTATCCAACAAATAAATGACCATTGCACTCATGGTTCAAGGTTGTTGTGGCCAATGTTTGTGGGCATAGAAAAGTAGTAGAAATACTATTCACCAAATCTTTGTTATTGACCACTTGTAAAAGACAAGATGTTATATACAAGGATGTAAGAGTGCTCATCTTGGGATGAGATAAATTAAGGGATGGTAGAAAATATTGAAAAACCAATAAATGAAGAAAATTATGTGTCATCAGTTTGCTCAAATCAGAATTACTGGCACAAATTATGTCACTGTAGTAATAAAGGTCATCTCTTATTTCTTCAACTATAGAAAATAATGTTGTTGTAATCTCAGAAACATCATCAACTTGTAATGCACAAACAACTTGAACATCACTTTTCTCCTTAAGGAATTTCACCAAATCTGAGTATGATAACATTTTGTGGCTTGTGAGAAACTTCTTGACACTTTCATTGCCTCTATATATAGCAAGTGTTAAAGCACGTACAACTATGTGGACCATGGTGTCTTTATAATAAGTGAATTCAACAACCTCACTATACAATGGGAAGGAAAATACAACATTCTAAGATTCCATATTGAAAGAGAATGCCTTTCAATTATAAGTTCCAATCGATTGAGTATTGTATTAGACTTACTTATATTTTGCACCCTTGAAGCTTCCCACAACAAGCACAATTTCAGATGTCCTTCAATCTCATCTTGTAGCCTTTTGATAACATTGTAAATTTGATGAAATTTCTTGTTCCCCATCAAGGGTACCAAATGATTATTTTATGAGCCCTAAAATCCCTTAACATCAATTTCTGGACAAGCCAACAGTTCTTCTATAGCATTAATTTCTTCATTACTTCTGAAAGTGTGGCGACCCCAATGCCTCAAAAGACATTCTACAAATAGAGCCTTGCAAATTTTGTGGGGAGAAATAATTCTATACTAAGAAAGATCATCATCTGACTTCATTATATGAAAATGTGCAACTAAATCTCCAAGGGTATAGATTGTATGTTCTTATTGAATGACTCCATCAAGTGGGGCAAAACCTGAAGAGATTGAATGAAACCTATCCACAAAAGCTGATACATATAGATTATGTAATAAGAATTTAGCTTCGCTGGAATTTGATTCTTTGACCTTTCCAATAGCGCCAATAATCTTCTTCAGTGTAAATGTCATATCAGAAATTAGTGCAAATTTAGGAAATAAATCTAAAATAAATGCACTTGGTTGTATTACTTAAGTCATCACACCTAATTCCTTCATGGTTTTTTGAGGTGTTCGTTTCAAAATCTGCAAAGCATCAAAAGGAGACAGACTTTTGGTTGATTGATAATCATATTCAGTTAAGAAGGGCCAAAAGGTACTAGGCACACCTTCCTTTAACAATGTTTCCAGATTTAAACTCTTAATACCCTATGGCCTGCAAATTTCCTTAACAAAGAGTGGAGGATATGGTTATGCAGCTTCTTCATTGAAAGTATGCCAATGGCCCATTTTCTCAATTAGGCCATTCCTGAAGGAACTGCACCATTTCTAGTGTATTCTCTCCTTCCCTTAATCAAAAACTATAATTATGTTGTTGGGTATCTGAGTGGAGGTCTTTTTGTTGATATCTTGATGATACATATACCCATATTCAATACCTTCCATTTTACAAGAGTTAAAAAGAGTCTCCTTCATAATTTGATCCTTGTTTGAACTTTCAGAAAATTTCATGTTTCTTCCTTGTAAAGTAATCACACAAGGCAATAAACCCAAGGTCCTGCTACTCTACGTTGGATCAATAATATTTTCTTTATGAGTACTAGGGATAGCTAGATTATTCCGCTCAAATATCTTCCTTTCATGTCCAATGTGTTCTAATAAGACTCCAAGTCATTTGATGGACAACTCAGCTTGTTGTTCCTTGATAGTTGTAGAAAAATTCTTATTGATACTACCACCAACATTATTTATAGAATGACCAATGTCACCATAATCTTCTTGGCTAGGTTTGGACTTCTTTGGTACTCTGTTACCTGTCAAATAATCATTTTCGTCGATGCCTTGACGATGCTTTCTAGAAAAGTGATCTTCATATCCTTCTCCATATCCTTTGTTTGATTCATCACTTTTGTTTTGGCTCCCTTCATATGTAATTTCAAAAGCTCCTTGATCTTTGGCAGTCTTCAAGTATTCCTCTATGCCTACCTTAGTATACACCACTAAGTGTTTAGTTTTGCTTATATCATCATCTTCAGACTTGTATTTACTTTCCCTTTTTCCTTGTCATCTTGGTGACACCCACGCCTCCATGAGCTTTGTCACCCTCAAGAAATTTGTAGATAATTTTTCAAACAATTCATGCATTGTCATTTGTTTCCTTGGTATTGCTTTAGCAACAACTACTAGCCCCCTTTTTCCTACATGAAATGTAGATGGAATTAATACAATATGATTTCTCCAATTGATAGAAAATCATTATTGATCTCAGAGATCCTTAAGAAGTAGAATTGGATATCCTCGTCTTCACCCTTCTTAATATCCTTCAGCTTATTTTTGAGAAATAAAATTTGATTTGCATTACTAACCTTGAACATGCTTACCAATCTATCGTAGATATCCTTGGAGGTGTTTAGATCAAATATGTAGGCCACCAAACACTTGTCAATGGAATCTCTAATAATCTTCTTCGCTTCGAATTCACCCTTGGTGTACTTGTTCTTTGTAGCAGTTGGTGCATTTGATGAAGGCTTAGGGATTTTACCCTTCATGTAATCCAACACTTCTTGACCTTCCAATGTTAGATCAAGAGACATCTTCCATCTGTGATAGTCATACTTTTCATGAAGCTTGTCTTCACCTAGGAAGTGGGATGAGGAACCCATTGAGCCTTTTTTCCTTTCCAACTGTCTTCGGTGATTTATCTTCCACTCTTGCTTGGGCTTTGTCTTCACCTCAGCTTTGATACCATGTTAAATTTAGGTATGTTCTATTCTTATAGAAATTTACTTCAATTTTTCATATTAGCCCAATGTCAATATTCAGATTAGCAATCACATCAACATGATAGTAAAGTGTTGATAGAACATAAACATAAATAGTAGAAGACATGCCAAGACAAGAGGACACAAGATGTGGGACCAGCCAGGGACAAACCAAAATGTGGGGAAACCCTTAATCAATTTTTCTTATATTCTTCAATAGTTCAGCAGAGATAAAGAGATAGAGTACAACGATTTGAAGTCAATACTTGACTTGCCAAATAGGAGATCAAAGATCATCTCCATGACGATGATGCAATGAGGTTGAAATTTTGATACCAAGGATTGAAGATATGCAACAGATGATAGTCCTAGAATAGATCAACCAATTACCTAGAAGACTGGTGCTCTCCTTCAATAAGACTCTCCTTCCTTCGTTGCTTTACTGATCATGATAAGGCTACTAATTTGGCACTTTTCATATGTTGCAAGGACTAGTGCATTTCATGGCAGACTTGGTCACTGGTTAGGGCACAAGATCTAAGTGCCACAACACCTTAAACACACCCCACAGTCCACCTATTGGCTATGGCTAGCCTTCATACAACCCCTCCAACTATACATTGTCTTATAGGGTTGCTTACCTTCTGAGCGTAGCTCCTAAAAAGTTCTCCATCTACTAGCTATGGCCTGCGGCCTAGCCCAACAGTGGACTATAACTTTGATCCCTTCAAACAGTGACCCAATTAGCCCTTAAACAATAGTTTCTTGCTCCTCCTTTAAGCATATTCTACTGCCCTGCAAATTGAGCTCAAGACCAACCTTATCATGCCTAAACAACCTTGAATGAGACCATTCTGTCACCTAAAACAATGTGGTATTAACACAAAACATTCACACTGTTGTATTACTCCTTTTGTTGTGGCTAGGTCCACACTTCTAGTTGCATCTAAGGGTCGCTTTCAAGCTATGATAAGGGCTCCTATAAATATGGCTTTAGGCCTTCATATGTTGCTGATTAGGGCCTCACAAACTGCAACTAGGAGAGATGTATATAAGGCATTTTCATGATAGTAAATAGGAGCCTCCCAGGACTGCGTATGGGTCTCTCTTAACAATGAATTAGGGCTATTGATTAGGTCTCCTACTGTTGGGTAATAAGGCTTGCTATTAGGGCACTAGGGCACCTCTAAGATAATGACCATACATCCTTAGGGCATTGCTAGATCTCCCTTTTGAATAGTGGTTAGGCTTCCTCCATCAACTACATATAGAACCCTTCCTCCACTATGTCTAGGGCTTCTCCCTCTTGATTTCTATAGCCCCCAAACCCAAATGAGTGGAGAGAGATCTTAGGAGAAGTGTGTGCAAAATGACTTGAAGACATCTTCTATTTATAATGAAATGTTGACAATAAGTTGGGGTAATTTGGTTGCTGGCTGACCTCAACAAATCGTCAAGTACCACAAATAAATTCATATCTCCATGAATACATCTCAGAATTAGATGATATTTAGATCAACCCTACACCTCTCAATGAGAGGAATCCAAGAAAAATATCAATTGCCATAAATAAGAAGACCCACATGGAGTTTGGCCCTAGTTTCAAATTTTAACAGTTAAGCCATTGGTCAATGTTTATGGCCAACCCCACCTGTATCATGTATAACGTGATTTTCAAAGGAGTCAATATTGGTGCAAGTGTAATGTCCTTCTTTGATTGATCACACCAAGAGAAAAAAAGGATATAAAAAAGACACCAGTGGAATTTTGATGATAAAAGAGAGATGAAGCTCACTCTTTCTGATGATAAAAGAGAGATGAAGCTCATTGTTTGGGCATGCACAATCATTTTCTCATAACAATTTGGAGAGCTCTTGTGGATTTTGAGTGCTAAGGGTGAAACCCTTGAATGAATTAGTTTCAGTAGTGAAACAAATCCACCCTAGTTGATTAGAAAAAAAAAGACCACTCATATATTTCATTGGTATTTATTTCTAAAGATTCATCTCCTTGCCAGGTCATGGGTACCACCAGAGACTGTGGGAATTTTGGAGGTCATATTTTCCATCTATAGTTCATGTAGGAAAAAGGGGGTTGATTCACTCATTGCCAAACTTTGGGATCACTTGAGGAGGTATTACTAGTTATTATTAGTAAGTTGAAGGTAATTTTTTTGGGTAGTTTCACCTAGATTTTCACTGACCTATCCAGCGGCAATTGTTTTCTTAGAAGTTCAAGCCATCATTTGCTAGGCCATGGCATCAAAAGGGAGGGTCAAACTAGGCATGAAATATGCTCTAGTATAGTAATTCACAACATTTTCTTTGCTTAGGTTAGACACTTCATTCAACCATATGCCCATTAATCCATTTACCAATCACATTAGACATTATATAATAGTAACTGACGAAAGAACATAAATGATAGATGCAAAAGACAAGCCAAGGCAAAAAGAAATGAGAATATGGCTCAAGTCATGGAAAAACCCAAAGATGGGGAAAACCCTTGATCAAATCTTCTTATATTGTCATCAAATGTTCAACAGAGAAAGAGAGAGAGTACACTGATATAAAATAACTTGCGAATATGAAGATCAGGCATCATTGCTCTTAGATCCATTCAAGCTTGTAATCTGGGCAGTTTGGTCATAGAGGACAAATCATATTGTTGTAGAAGAACAGTTTGGTTAGGGCAACAACAATGCACTGCTTTATAAGTTGACTGATCCAAAAATCCTCCTTTCTATTGCGGCCTTCCTTATTTCACATGATGCTCCCTTTCACTAGCTTAAGGAGCTGGTTTATGACTACATTAAGGTCATTGTTGATATTATCTTTGTGGTTTTGGATTAGGACTTTTGAAGCATGCTGCTCCAGCCCTTGAATATCTACAAATAGTGCTACCTTTTTATTCTTAAAAGGGCTCTATTATTTGTAGTAGTCCTTGCATGTTTTTAAGTTTCCATGTCATCCTCAACAAGCACTTGAATACTATCATATAAGGTCAGTGGCTTTCGGTTGTATTTCAGCTTCCTAGGCAAGTGATTCAAGGCTTGCGGTCAAGCTGTGAGAATATCTTCTAGTTGTGGCCAAACTACAGGAAGAATTTCCATACGAAACAAGTCACAACCCATATATAAGATTATCCTTAACCATAGTGAAGCACTGCTTCCAAACTCGAACCTGTTATGACAAAGCCCTAACCAAAACAGTGCCAACCATAACCATAATTTATCCTCCTTAATCTTCGCTGCCACAGAGATATATTTTTGTTTTGATTGATGTGTCCCAAATGAGAGAGAATTCTCCTCTATATATACACTTCAGTGGAGTTGAGTGGGCATGACTTTTGATCTTCTTAAGCCGACATACAGTTGAGGCCGACCTAAATAATTTACATGAGAGAAACATAAATTCAAAATTCCACTTCTACTTATCCAAATTTGATGATCTTTAGATCGATTTTAGTCCTCTCGAAAAGAGGAATTCAATGCCACAATTATCTTCCCAAAAGTAGCTATTCAGAGTGGAATTTGGCCCTAGTTTCCATTTTTAACAAAAATAACCATCAATATTTCTTTCTAGCATTTTGGGCTGAATTCACAATAGTATGCTAAAAGTGTCATTTCAATGTCTAGAAATTAGGATATATAAACTTGAGATATATACTCTACATATTTAGGTTATCTCCTTTTCAAATCTGAATTTTTTTAGGCTACATGTTAATTGTTTAAGCTTTGAACTTTGAAGAAATTCTTGAATGGACTTTATAAATACTCGAATGAATGGACTAAGGTAGTGGTACCATAAATTGTGTTATTTCAAAGATTTGACTTCCATATTTTCACAAAATACAATGTATTTAATAAATACTTATATGTATAAATACTTATGTTTAGGATTATATATGTGTTGGAGCAGTTCATATATGTTTTACTATAATCCTGATGTTGACAAGCTTTAGCTGACTTTTTTCATCAATTGCTCATAGAATATGCAAAAGGAAATGATTGTCAAAATGTGGCAAAAATTACATTTCTCTTGATTTCTTTTTTTATTTTTCATGACAAGATAATCATGTTGTAGGAATGAGTTATCCTACAGTCTATTTCAATTTTTGGATTTTTTGTCCTCCCCTTTTTTTACAATGATGTAGATTTCATTTTCACATTGATGGTTTTTTCATGTTATCTAGCCCCAAATGTTGGTAATGGAGTGGATCTTGAGAAGTAGTCGTGGACACAGACTCTATCAGAGGTTAATGTTACAATACCACTTCCACCTGGCATCAGAAAAAGTTTAATGGTCTGTGATATAAAGAATAGTTATTTAATGACAGAGTTGAAAGGGCAACCACATGTTTTAGTTGCAAGTCATTTATTTTTGTTTCTTAGCTGTAAGTTATCTGTTTGATTTTGAGCTTTATGAGATCAATTATTTCAATAATCCAATATGCATGGCTTGTATTTCTCACCCAATGTTAGTTACTTGACATGGTTGATATAACATTCAATTCTAGGCCACTTTTTTTTAAGTCAGATATTTTATTGATTAAAAGGATGTTCATATTTTGATTGGTTTGCTTGGAGCTTGATTTAAAAAAGTTTTGTAAATTCCACATGGATGTTATTTTTTCAGGGCGAGCTCTTTGCACCTATAAGGTCAAATGAGTCCTGGAACATAGGTATACAACAAGCACATCTTTGGCCTTTGTTGTGTATATGTTATTCTTTATATCATCGATGGATGGCTATTGATTGATGTAAAACAGAGGATGGGAAGGTCCTGCCAATTCTCTTGACAAAACAAAATCAAATGCAGTGGTAGAATTGTGTTTTAAAGGGTGAGCCAAAAATCAATACTTGAAAGGTAGAACTTGAGAATAGCAAGCTATCTAATTTGGATCTAGAGACACAACAGATTGTGGCAAAAAAATGATGGTATTGACAAGTCTTCCCTGCAAATAAGCTCTAACTGTTAGACCACTACCTAAATTTTAGTTATCTGCAATGGAAATAATGACTCTAGCTTTATTTGTCTGAATAACGACTTTGGCCATTGTCCTGTTCATTTCCTATGAATGATTTTGATTTTTAAACTCCAACTAGTTTGTTGTTAAACTAATTAAAGCTTTGATGACATACATATAGTTTTCAAAGCTCTTTTCTAAATCTATTTTCTTGAACAATTTTGTATTTTTACTTTAGGTATTGTAGATTTCTACTATGTGACATATGCTATGATATAATTGCCTGGATAAATAGACATAAGTGTTGTACAACGTAGTCTTTTTTAAATATAAAGAGACAAAATTTCCAAATGCAAAGTTTATTAATTAAGAACATCTTTAAACTTCTTAGCTAAGTTATGATTATATTTTGGTAGGGGATTTTGTGTACACTGATATTGTGTTGTCTCTTTGCTTTTTGTCAGGTAACAATGGTTAATAAGGAATGTGTTCTTGAGTAGCAGAAACACATCTTATTCTACTACAGACATGGATTTCCATGGTGTTCAGGCATGGCAACAAAAATGCAGATGTCAGTGGGATCTCCAAAGTCTGTGTTGGATGAATTTAATATTAGTGATGATTTTGACTCCTTGTCAGATAAAGAATGTCACAAGTCAAATTCAAATAAACAAAAGAAACTCAAGAATGAAGGTGAAGATATTTCTTTCTGTCCAAGTCAAATTTTTTTATTTGTTGGTTGCTGTCATGTTTTGAGTGCAGACTTGTGAAATTCCAATTTGCATGTTGGTTTATGTGAAGGGGATATATATATAATATATATATATTATTATTTATATATATTTATATATATTATAATATATATATATATAATATATATATAATTATATATATATATATATATATATATATATATATTTTATATATATATTTCTATATATATATATTAGAATAGAATATATATATATAATTTTTTATCATATGTTGTTCATGGTTTACAGAGATCTGTGTTACATTTGCACAGAAGTTTAGATATCATTCAGATATCTAAACACCAAACAACAACAACGTTGAGATTTTTCTTTCACTCAACCTATAAAATATTGCATCTATCTTCATTAATGCTCTTCTTCCAAATGCTATCCACTTATGACATTTCCTTTGAAATATTTGGTGCATTTACTATTTATAAGTCATTTATAGGTTATAAATGTCTTCAGAGTTTCACTTCTAATTGAGTATTCAACTAAACATATTGATTCTCTTATACATAACTTTTTTTCCCTTCACCCACTTTTCAAAACTTCGATAACCATTAGGTAGGGACATTGTTTTTGGGAAAACTAGTGTCTACTTAGATCTGCTAGTCCCACTAAGATAGGTAGCTATCTTAGAAACAAACAATTCAAAGTAACTTGTGTTTTCCTTTATGAGAGATAGATGAGAGAGAAGCAGAGAGCACCAACCTTAGTCTTTTGCTTGGCTCCTTGCTTGTTTCCTCTCTCCTCTGATAGAGCTTCGCCACTCCTTTCTCACATGTCCCGCTTCAAAGAACACCTGTAGAGTTAAAGCAACAAAATACCATCAAAGCATAGAGATCTATAACCATAAACAACGTAGAATCAGATGTACATTAACCATATAAATGCATACACAAATACAAGATTCAGAAATATACAAGTATATGGAGGAAAACTCAAATATCTTTATTGATAGAAGTAGTAGAAGAGAGGATTACAACCC
>APFE030075332.1:34356-47076 GCA_000404065.3 Pinus taeda
TCATCGCACCCTACAGAAGGCCCTTTTTAAGTATGCATCACACCCCTTATGTGGTAACACGGTGGAGAATGCATCACACCCTCAACATGAAGCAGTCTATAAGGTCCATTTTGATCAGTTCTGAGCAGTTTTTCAGGGAGAACTTCTAGGAAATGATGTAATCAGTTGACCTTGATCCTTTAGGGTATGAAACAACACTTTTAGGGGTTTAAGAGCCCTTGGTTTATTGACATATTTGATTGGGGTTGCAGTTCCCAAATATGTCTATAATAGTTTCCCCCTAAAGCATGAGGTCGTAAATCTTCTGATGTCTGGTGAAATGCTTTATCATGAGGAACTGAGGTTTTTTGAACTGGAAGGTGACCTATAATAAGATACAATACAATACATTATCTTCATAATATTTTCATGATCTAGCTAAGGTGGGCATTCCCATGCTTAGCTCTATAAATTCATTTTCATGTACATAGGACAGACAATCGTCTTTGTGGAAGACTGATGATTCTGGTAGAGCCATCATCCATTAGCTTGGATTATTATCTGTGCAGATATGGAGTACATTTGATGTCTTTATTTTCCTGAATATATCGCAACCCAGATGGATGAAACTAGATCTGGGGTCTTCAAACTCGTTCAATCTTCGCCCGAAGTACAAGTTGATCCATGTGAAAAGATGTTCTAGTGTCGAACATGGAAAGACATCGCCTGATTATCAGCCAATGATGTAAGCTATTAACGGGCATTAGAGGAATCACCAGTAATGATAATGACCCTCAAGGTACTGCAGTACAATTCATGTGGTGTGAATACACGAGTCGATGTCGAACACCATGCAAAATCTGTCGGTCGAACGCCATTGATGTAAACCTATCGCCGGAAGTGAGAAACTTGTCATTGAGGCATGCAAGCTTCAAAGTACTAAAAGGGTTGTTCCTAAGTCAACTTCTTGGAAAATGAGCTGATGTCAACAATAAGTGACTCATGGTAGGAGGGCCTTAATGAATCCCACATCTATGACACAAAATAGAGAAAATGATTTTGTGGAGGTGAAAACGATTTGATGATACAAGGTTCAGGGTGGTGGTCATGAAAGAATGGAGCATGAAGGTATTGCAGTGGATGAGGCATTAGCTGGGTTGGTGAATTCTCTAGACAACTTCTCTTGAACATATTGGCGACACTAAAATGGATTGGTAGCATTAACCCCAAAAATGGATGGTACGGAGGACCAATGGTGATATGACCGGTGAATAGAATAACCCAACTTGACTCAATCATGGTGATGGAGTGAAAATGTCATGTTCAAGAGCGACCTGCTAACAATGATGTTCTTCAAGTTTTATTCCCTTTTTCCCCAGTGATTTCTGACCAGTACCTCTTTATTTTTGTCAATCTTGAGGAGGATAACATGTTCTTGTTCTATAATTTTCCCTTCGGGCAAACCTGTTGCTATGTTTTAGCGAGCCTAGCGACAGTGAAACTCGCTCTTGTCCATATGGACAAGTTTGTTGCTATTGTTTTAACGATTTTAATGGCAAATATAACTCGGTCCTTTTCATGTTTAGAGAGTTTGAAAAGAGACAAAAAGGAAACTCCATTAGTCCTTTTTCGTAGTATAATCCCTTAAGTCTGAAAAAGTATAAAATAATACGAAAGGGATGACTTTTTGATAGTTTTAGCAAGCCGAACAAGACAAGCACTCGATCGTTTTGTGTAATGATCCCTCAGGTCCAAAAAGATTAAAATATAGAGGAGGGATGGCGCTTCCCTTTACTTTAACAAGCTGGAAAGGCCAGTAGCTCGGCAATATTTTCATATTTTACGAGTCTAAAAAGAGCTTAAAAGAGACTCGTTTTTGAGGAACGAGTGATGTCTTCAGGTAGCAACTTGTCCCAGGTAAGTTTGGAACTTTTCAAGCACGACAGTGTAAAGAAGGTGGCTAACAGAATCACTCATCGTAGCTGTTCCTCAAAAGGGTAAACAATCAAGTGGAGGCATATGACTGACTAAGAAGAGTGGAGGTGATGGTAAGAACATGACCAAGGCTCAAAAGGCTGATAGTAATGCAATCACAAAGGTTATTTACCGAAAGGTGGATTCATTTTTAATGAGCTTGGATCTTTAGAAACTATGCTCAGTGTTAGGTTTATTTTTTAATGAGCTTGAACTTTGCAGGAACATTGCTTGTACCAGTCGTCTTTAAGGATGTCTCTCATTAGTAGGTTCATTTTTTAGTGAGCTTGCCCCATGCGAAACTTTGCTCATAAGCCTTTTTGTATGCAAGCTAGAAACAACGAAATACAAAACTAACTACACTAGGGGTTAATGAACTACTGAGGTTAGGTAGGATAGTTTTGTACAAAAGATTTCCTTTGCTTTGTCGGTGACAAAGGTGAATGGTTGATCAAACCAATCACCTAACCTAAGCAGTTGAAGTTAGTAAAAACTACGGGGTTAGAGTTACACTGGTCGCTTTTCACTTGCGTAAAAAAGGTTTGCATGCCCCCGGGTATAAAGAAAAGTAGAGTTTCTAGGTTACCATATGGAAGTCCTTGCATTAAAGCAAGATTGTTTCATCCACGTTGCAGAAAAAACACTTCCTTGGCTCTATCCATCGAAATAGACAAAGGTGAATGGTGTGGATCCACTTCCAATCACATAACCTTCAACAAGGAAATCTTTTTCCAGACTGATCCCATATCCTAAACAGACGGGTGTGTCAGATTGGTCATATATCCTATGAGGAAACCTATCTTTTACTTGGGTTCACCTGCGGAAGCAGACCAGGGTGCATGCCCCATGGGTTTCGTCACATTCACCAAATCACTCGCGGTCATTGGGTGGACGGACTGGAGGTTGATGAGACATTCCTTGTGCAAAGAGACCATTTAGAGATGGAATTTGACTAGTAGTCGTGTTTGAACGGGGGAATGAAAACTGGTCAACAAGTTGTATCATTCTGCCTTGATACGAGAAACACATTACTCAAAAGAGTGAGGAAACAATAGCTCCCATGCTATAAATGTAGTCACGCCCAAGGAGTAGATTCTAATCTAGTGGCCCTTGGACTACCATAATGTTCAAGTGAACGGTTTTCCTTCTCAAAGTTATAGGAAAATTTGGAAGGATCCCTAACAGTCAACTAGTTCCTTTATTGAAGCCTGACAAATTTCGAATCTCAGGCGGAAGCGATGGTGAACCAAGTGCTTTCCAAGAAATTGAGGAAAGGATGCTCATAGAAGCCCATTCATCTATGATAATGCCAGCCATGATCATTCTGTAAGCTTGTACTATGATTCGGAATGGTACATTAGAAGGTAGGCGGGGTCCCGCTAGCATATTCCAATCAAAGGAAACGACTAGATTGCTTGGAGGAGGGACCGAATAAATGGCCGGATGAATCTCTTGAAATGGGGAACTTCCCTCCTGTGGTAAAGGAATGGGTAGATTTCCCCCATGTTCATTAGACTCTGCGTTAACAAAAAAAAATTGAACGATGTTGTTCTCATTCTCCTTGGAGACTGTATCATTTGAAGGTGGACCTTTTGAATACAAGACTGGGTTGACTGCTATCTCAACCTGTTGACTTTGGTCTGGTGTGGACTCAGAGGGTTTATCTTCGATGATAGGCATTTCACCTGACAACAGAGGTATGTTAGTCAGATTTTCAACTAGTGATGGACTTAGCAAGAGTTTCTTGTATCCAGGTGGAAGTCGCTGCGGTGAAGCAGGATGGTTATCCAAGACTCTTTTAGCTTCGTCTAGAAAAGGAAAATGGTGGAGGGAATGATCGCCTTCACACAGTCTACAAGGAAATTTAGATCTTCCTTTTTGTCCATTGACTTCATTTTCACTAGTTGATGGTGTACTCTCAACATGATCGACAGAGGTTGAATACACCAGATCGTGCAAGCAGGGAGACTAGTCTCTCAAGATCCGCAGGATGCAAGGACAATATCGATGATAGTGGTTTCCTTTGAAAATGAAACATGGAGATTTAGGTTTGGAAGGTGCAGTATGTGGATTTTTGCTAGACGATGCATGATTGCCCCCTTGCGTGGCTGGCTTTTTCTTCTTCTTCTCCTTCCATTTCTTCTTCTTCTCAGCTACTTGTTTTTTAGTGTTACTAGTTTCACCAAGCGAAAAAGAAGAAGGAAAAGGAGAAACCAACAAAGTAGAAGGTGGGGGAGCAACTCCAGTATCATATGGTTGCTGAATTGATTGCTGGGGAATTATAGTGTTTTGAATGACAGAGGTCGAGAATAGCCATACTGGCAGGCCAATTGTTAGTCCTGGAAGGGACAATGTAGCCATATATGGAGCACCAATATCTCCCCAAGAAGAGAAAGGACTAGGATTTCCCCCAAAGGGAAATCCTTGATTGGTGGACTCCATTTTCTCAACCTAAGACCAACGAGGGAACAATGATGTTATTCCAAATTAAATAAATTTTATGACACTTTGACACAACTTGCTTTTTCAATTTTTAAGAGTCGAGGAAAAGCTAAAGATGACTCTAGTCGCCTTTGATTTTTAATGAGCTCGAAGTGACAAGTGCTCAGATGGACCTTTTCTTTTAAGGAGTCGAAAAGGAACAAAAGTGACTACTCTGAAAATCTAGACAGAGGGATTACTAAACCAATCGCAAAACTGCAATATACACCTCGGTGGTAAATTATAGAGAAATTACTGAGGACTTTACGTATGAGATTCAATCTTCCCGAATGCTGTGTTCAGTGCATTGTGATCGATAGGGTGGCAGACAGGACTTCCTAAGGATAAAGGATATCAGCCTATTGTGGTCTCCAAATATATACTCAATGGTACATGGGAGCACAAGTCCGTACTGGCACTTGTCGTATCAAAGAGGAGGAATCACCCAACCTACGATGAAAATGATAGTTACTAGGCTTTACGATGTTGGAATACGTCTCTAGCGTAGAATTCTAGACGTTGTGAGTTAGGTTCCAAAGCATTTTTATGTTCATTGAGGTTTATTTTACAGTTGATCTTTCTTAAGAAGTTTACCTTTCAAGGTTCACCGCGTGATGTAGATGTACAATTCCTACATATGCAATCTAAATGATAAACAATTGTTTATTTTCTTTTAGCAATGAAAATCCTAGCTACTAAGGAAAGAAGAGTAAAATTCTTTCGACATAAAGCAGAGAGCACACAGTAAATGCACTTTTCCAAAATCAATTTCCGCATGCAGTCTAAATGCAAATGCACATGTATGTATTTTTTTTTTGTTTCCTTAATGTGAGAATGACAAAAAGAAAACTAAGTACAGATCTGAACTACTTTTCCTCAAAGTGACACTTTAGCAACATTTCTTTTCAAAAACGAAAGGAATACTAAGACGACACTTTCAATTTCGAATGGAAAACTATTTTCGACACTTCAAAGAATTGACAATTCAAATCAAATACAATGGCAAAAGTACAATCGACTATCTAAAAGAGGAAGACTTTACAACGCTCTTTTCCTTGACTGAAAACGAAAGTTAGGACACTTTCGAATCAAAAGACGATAGTTCAATTAAGCTACTTTTTGCAAAGGTGGACTGTAAATGACGAAAAATACATAAAAAAACATTTACAATTCCTTACCAATGGAGGTTGAATAATGTAAAGGAATAAGGCTTCAACAGTGATATACTGATCATAGGCAGCAAAACAACTGAATAGAGTTGAAAACAATGAATAAAAAACCAAAATGTGGAGAGAGAGATAGTCTCATTCAGTCATCGCACCTGTCCTTAAGAGAAACAAGGATGCATCTCATTTATAGCACATGGGATGTGCGATGCATCCAGACTACCAATGAGAGACAATACGATGGTCTAGGGATGAGACTAAGCTTGGTTTTCACCCACAGTTTGCAGTTAAGTTCAGGGATTTAAGCTGAGCTTATGATAGGAAGGAAACACAAAGTATAGAGGTATGATCTAATGAGGTTATTGAGATACCACCAGGGAACTTAGGATGTTTTCAAGTCAGATGTTCAGTTCATAAACTAACTCGGAGATTGACTGAAGCAGCGTTGATCTAATTTGTAGTTGCATAGAAAAAGCAGTTCGAAGGCTAGTTGGCTTAACTTCAGGCTCTGTCTGTAGTTTATAAAGCAAACAACAGTAACAAACAAACAAACTATTCACTCCCCAGCTATGTCGCCATTTTGTTTCGGGGAAAACTAGTGTCTACTTAGATCTGCTAGTCCCAGTAAGACGGGTAGCTATCTTAGAAACAAAAAATTCAAAGTAACTTGTGTTTTCCTTTGTGAGAGATAGATGAGAGAGAAGCAGAGAGCACCAACCTTAGTCTTTCGCTTGTCTCCTTGCTTGTTTCCTCTCTCCTTTGATAGAGCTTCACCACTCCTTTCTCACTTGTCCGGCTTCAAAGAACACCTGTAGAGTTAAAGTAGCAAAATACCATCAAAGCATAGAGATCTATAACCATAAACACTATAGAGTTAGATGTACATTAACCACATAAATGCATACACAAATACAAGATTCAGAAATATACAAGTATATGGAGGAAAACTCAAATAGCTTTATTGATATAAGTAGTATAAGAGAGGATTACAACCCAGTTGTCTGATCCAGTGCCATCCTCTGAGCATGAAAGCCCTCTTCACCTCATGAAAAGCTAGATCAACCAACAATACAATGCTTCACAGAGAAACCAATAGCACTTCCTTACAAAATACAAAATTCCAGCCTTTATATCTCTAGGATGAAGGATCCATTACCTAGATAATTTGCAGGGGGGTGGAGTCCTTTTGGGATTTTGATTAGTGTCATTTCACTGATAGTTATTGGTTCCACTTGGAGATTTCATGATCTCTTACTCATCCCTGAGCGAATTCAGAGAGGCAAGTGTCATATGAGCAGTTTCTAGAAGATTCTCTGAGTTTCCACCTAGAAAACTGCCTCTGCAATTTGTCTGCTCTCACTCATCGCACCCTACAGAAGGGCTTTTCAGTATGCATCGTACTCTTTGTGTGTAATAGGAGAGATGCATTGCACCCTTAGCATGGAGCAGTCTGTATGGTCCAGTTTTGACCAGTTCTAAGCAATTTTTCAGGGAAAACTTATGGTAAATGATGTAATCAGTTGACCTTGATCCTTTAGGGTATGAAACAACACTTTTAGGAGCTTAAGAGCCTTTGGTTTATTGACATATGTGATTATGGTTGCAGTGCCCAAATATGTCTATAATAGACATGTAGCTTCGATTTTGTTTTGCTTGTTTAGTAAAATATTACCGAGACTTTAATTTATTGAAAGCTGTAGAATTTACAATTTATGAAGTTTCAAAGTCTAATTCTTTAAAGGGTGCTAGCTCAATGGAAGAGCACCTGCTTTACAAGTAGAAGGTTGTTGGTTTGATTCCATCGTGCCTTGACATCCATATGGAATGACAATGATCAATTTTTGGTGGAAGAGGCTATTTTGACCATCACTAATGAGTATTGGTGAAATTTTTCAACTCTCACCAAAATATGAAACGATGATGGTCAACGAACGCCATCATATATACACATCAATAGTGACGACCCTCAAAGGTCCATAACCATAAATCGTTGTTGTTGATATGAAATGGTGATGGTCACTATCTGTCCTTATAGTCATTATTCGTGACATACCTTGAATGTCACCACAACAACTATACTTTTGGCAATGCAGCTTTTGGTGGCGGTCAACGAACGTCACCATATATATGCACCAATAGTGACGGCTATGAAAGATCCATCACAATAAATCATTTTTCGTATGAAATGGTGACGATCACTATCTGTCATTATAATCAATATTCGTGATGGACCTTGAATGTCAGTATAACACCTATACTTTTAGCGACGCCACCTTTGGTGATGTTCAATATTTGGTGACCGAGGCTATGGTCTGTCACCATTGCTCATATGAAATGGTAACGATCACTATCCTTCATTATAAATAATTATTGATGATGGACTTTGAATGTCACTACAACACTTATACTTTGGTGACGCCACCTTTGGTGACGTTCAGTTTTTGGTGATGGAGGCTATTGTCCTTCACCATTGTTCATATGAAATGGTGACGGACGCTATCTGTCATTGTAAATCATTATTGGTGACGGAGTTTGAATGTAACCACAACACCTATGCTTTTGGCGACACCACTTTTGGTGACAAAGGCTCTTTTGACCGTCACCAATGAGCTTATGGTAGCATTTTTCACCCCTCACCAATGTCCTTTTTTCTTATAGTGACATGCTTTTTGAGTCCACATGGGCCTACAATAATACTTGGAAGAGCACCATTGGATTCACCCCATTTGAGTTGGCCTATAGTAAGAAATCCCTACTGTCCATTGAATATGAATACAACACATTGAAAATGGAAACACACATTGATTTGGGCATGACAAAATTTCAGGAAGAGAGACTATAGTAGTTGAATGCCCTTGATGAACTCAAGCTTCAAGCACTTATGGACACTAAAGTGGTTCAATTACAAATGAAAGTTTGGAATGGTAAGCACTTCAAGGCTAGGACCTTCCAAGAGGGTGACCACGCCCTCTTATATGATTCTATGTTCAAGGAATTCAAAGAAAAGCTCATGACTAGATGGTCTCATCCTTACTTGGTGGAGAAATTCCATGATAATGGCTTGGTTGAGATTAGGACAATTGATGAAGAATAAATACCACTTCTACTGAATGAATATAAGATGTAATTTTATAGGAAGCCCCTTTCAAGGGCTGAATTTACCAATTAAATAAGTAGAAAAATGAATGTGATTGAAATCCTCAAGACTCATAATCCATGCAGCCCCTAATGAAGCAACAAAAAAAGGAAAAAAAAGAGAAAAGAGAAAATTCCTTGGTGGAAACCTCAATGAGGCACTTGAGGTAGGATCATAGGCTGAAAACATCATTGAGGAAACCAATGAGCCTAAAAAAAGAAAAAAGCAAGAAAATAAAAGATCCCTATGTGAAAACCTCCCTTGAGGCAGCTAGGGCATACCTAGTTAGGTTGAAAATCTCAATGAAGCATCCTGTGGGTCTCGTTATAAAAAAAGAAGAGGGGAAAAAAGAGGAAAGAAAAAAGAAAAATAAAAATGAAAGTCACTAATGTCTCATTTATTCTAACAAGGATGCAGGTGCAACATGATTCGAGCAAACAGTCAAAGAAATCAACTTCAAATTCCAATTATTCACCTTTAAGACATTCAACCAACTTCTCTGCATCCATCCCATTCATTCTCTCATTTTTTATAGGCTTCCTCCATCGTTTCTAAGTCCCTTTCAATCATCTCAATCAATGTCATGAAATTCTATAGGAAAGTCCCTATATTCCTATAAAAAACTTCCAAATATAGGAGGGAGAAGAATTGAAGTTTCCAATCTATGAGTGAGAAGGGAAGTCTATGCAGACCCCTAAAACTTACACATCTCATCAACCTTCAAATTTATCACCATTGTCCCTCTAACCATCCCCAAAAAATTAACCCTCCACCTCTTTTTCCCCTATCACCAACAATGAAGCCCAATCACCACAAGCAACCTCACCTTGAATTACCAGAAATTTTGAAGGCCATAGTTAGAGGAAATTATGATCCCAAGAACTTATGTGGTTGCTATAGGAAAACACACAGTGCTCTAACAGCCTGCATAAGCCCTACAACCCCAAATTTGTAGCATTAGTTCAAGAATTTTTGAAGACTATAATGCTTTAGGAATGCAAAAGACAACCTGAGGAACTATAAGATCCGCTATAGGCTTCTACAAGATCCTCAATTATTGGTAATTATCAACACCGGGTAAGCTATACTAGCAAAACTTTGATAATATAAAATAGAGAAGGTAGAAACAACCATAAAAACTCTAGAGAACTCCTAAAGTAATGGGAGAAAATTTGAAGCCTCCAGATAAAACCGCCAACAACTTTAGGGCCATCAAGGGAATTCTAGTAGTCACATCAACAAATTCAACATCACCTACAAAATCACACCTAGGGTAAGGCTCAGGTATGCAATCTCCAAACCTCTCTTAGGAACTCACTTTAACTTAAAAAACATTATCAGTGTGTGGAGGAAGAGGTTTTATTGGCCAAATTTGGTAGATTAGTCTCGACCACCTTTAGTAGCAAACTTCAGTCATTTCCAACATCACCAACACACGTGGAAGAAAAAGAGAACAAGGAGATGATAACTCAAGGAAGTGGGCTAATGTGCCTACTCATCACAAAATATGGTGTTCTAATGTGTTATGTGGGGGCCATCTCACATAGTATGTTGAGCCAATATGGAAAGTTTATTTTAAAGCTGAAAGTATGTTTTAAATCCCAAGGGAGGTGCACCAGTGCTACAGGAGGATGACACAACTGTGATATCTTCTCCACTAAAAACTACAAGAAGCTACAGGGAATGCAAATCGGTGCTATACGAAAGTTACAATATGCTATAGCAAGCCTAATTTTGGAAAAAAATTCCATCCAACCCCAAGGAGTAGAGGAGAATCATTAGGAAAGGGATAAATACAAATTTCTTTAGAAAAATTTGGTATAAGAACTTGAAAAACCCTTTCAATTCTCAAAATAATACCCTCTAATTGCCACAATTTTTAATTTTTGTAAGGGAGAAGGATGAATTGTTGAGTATTTATGTCATGAGCATAATAGGATGAAAGAATAGAGTGTATTGAGATACATTTTGAATTTTTCTTTCTCCTCAACATTATAAAACAAAATATACAATTTTTCTTTGTCTCAATAACCTCTAGTGCACAAAAAACTCATAATCTTGTAGTAGAAAAAGGAAACTCCTTGTCCCACTCTGGTAAGATCCTATTTGAAGCCATGGGGGGAGGGCTCAATAGAAAATAACATACAGACCCCACCAAAATTCATCATCACCTTGATGTCAAGAACATCTTTGTAAACTATCAGTGGTTAGGGTTATTTTAAAATTTCAAGGGCTTTGATGATGAAATTGCCCTAGAATTTACCTTGAACCTCCAACACCTAGAGGGACATGAGTCCACCGATCATTTACTTAAATGATATATTTTTCAGTAGGGTCACCACACTTCAAATTGTGTTAATATGGAACAAATAGGAAAGATCTAAGGAAAATACAAAAAAATACTTCTTTCTTCAATATGAACATCCCATAGAAGACAAAAATGGAGTAAGGAGGGAAATATTTCCCTATCGTTGGGATGAAGTAGCATACCATATTCTAAAATATATCTCATGTGAAGGGAGACTCATTATTTTGTATGCATACAAATTCAGTTTTCTCTATCAACTCATATTCCAGAAATACTTACCTATCCAAGAAATGCTAAGCATCCCTCATTTCGTTCTTCAATCAATAAAAGAAATGAGCTTGAGGGTGAAAGGAGTAAAGAACTAGTACCTAACACACCATGGGATGATAAAATTGATAGTCATGGATACTTTAGAAGGCCTCCAAAACCTTTTTCCTTGGGCTAATTTTATAGACATAGATAAAGGTTCCTTTCTAGAGACCCAAGCCTAACCTCAATTGGAACTAGAAGGAGAAACACCATAAGAATAATTTGAGGAAGAGGAGACTCATATTGAAGAAAAAGAATTAAAAAAAATGAAAAGAATAAGGGGGAAAAAATCACAAGTTGAGGAAAAAACAAAGACGAAAGTGGCTAAGAAAGAGTTAGCCAAGCTTGATTTGATAGAACCAGAGGGACATAAGACCTAAGAAGCCACTAGAACATCATTTATATCACCTGTCAGATACCTATACCAATAGGTTTCATATTTCATGATTGGAGGTCAAAGGTCCAAATATGCTCTGCTTTGATGATGCAAAGATCACATATTTCCTCAGAAAAGACTAATGCCTGTTTCAGTTTCTACATGAAGTTACTTTTGATGGATGGCCCAACAGTCTAATCTGGACCATGCCATGCTTTCAATTTATTTGTTGTAGAATAGAGAATGATATCTGTCCAAACTGTTTAATCTTGGCAGATCAGTAGATAGGCAGAGAAACAAAGGTTCCCAACTGTCTAATCTGGGACCTTGGAAGGAATAAGGGTTGCATTAGATAGGAAATGAAAGAAAAGCCAATGAAAAGAAAAGGCATTCAAAGGGTTTGCAAGTCTAAGGGCACCCTCCAAGAAGGAACAAAAAATGCTAGGAAATCTAGTTGGGTAGGTAGCTGGGGTTGCAGAAATAGTGTATCTTCCAAGGTCAAAGTTGCTGAAATATCTTCAGAGAGAAAAGCACTGGAGCATGACTAACTCCCCTGTTCCTCATGTGTAAAATCTTCCTAACTAACCTCCCTCCCCAGGTAGCACAAGGCTTAAGAGATTCAAATATTTAACATCCTTATGGTTTGGAAAAGCCACATTTCTTGTGCAAAATTTTTCATTTTGAACTACTCCTCATTCGTGCGTTTTCTCCATATTAACTACTAACTCTATTACTTAGCTCCCTATACCCCATTTCTCCTACTATTATAAACACCACGGTGTATAAACCCCAAAATGATTATAAATATTCCCCCTGGTGCTATAGCCATATGTTCTGATCAAAGGAATCAAAATGACACCTGGTCACTTTGATGAACCTCCCAGGCTTCTCCCCTCATTCCGCCTTATCTTGCTCATTAAACCCTCATTGTGCAAAGAAAATCCTATGGGAAACCCCTTTTTACCCATAACCCCTCTGAAAAAATCAAAAA
>APFE030075334.1:0-14827 GCA_000404065.3 Pinus taeda
TATGAGGTTGTAGGGGCTGGACCCCAGACATCTGAATGGATATAATCAAGTATTCCTTTACTAGTATGTTTGCTTGTTTTAAACTTTTGTTTACTTTGTTTTCCAAACAGACAATGCTTATACAAATCTAACTTTCCAGACTTTAGATTTGGAAGTAACTTGCGATCAACCAAAATTTTTAACCCTCTTTCACTCATACGCCCCAATCTTTGATGCCATAAGTGAATGGAACTACTGTCATGTTCAGACATTGTAGACACATAATCTGATCCTGTACCTCCTTCTAACTGAAATAGATTTCCTACCTTCTTAGCTTTCATAACTAGTAAAATACCTTTGTAGATTTTCATTACTCCACCTTGAATTACAGTTTTATATCCATTTGAATCAAGTGCTCCTAATGAAATCAATCTTTTCCTTAAATCTGGTACATGCCTCACATCAGTTAACATTTTAGTTGTCCCATCAAACATTTGCAGTTGTATACTTCCAATCCCACAATATTACATGTTACATCATTACCCATGTACACAACTCCATCATTAATTGATTTATATGTCTTAAACCATTCTTTATGGATACACATGTGGTTTGATGCACCAGAATTAAACAAACCAATGTTGATCTATGATTTGACACCATTAACTGGATTACTCATCACTTCATACTTGAACCAATGCCAAACCCTGTTATCTGTCGTTAATTGCCTTCCCTTCTTCGAAGAGATTCTTCTCTTGAAGTTTTTGTTGTCCTTCCAATAGTCTTCTTTTTAATGCCCTGATTTGCCACAACCCAAATTACCTTACTTCTTTTCCCTCGGCTTGAATGAGGAGTCGCTCGGCCCCTACTACTCTTTCTTCGAACGACCTCTAAACCACCATAGCTTTGATGTAGAGGTTTTGAATTGCGACCGTCTCTTTGTTCTTCCATAATAAGGATGCAACTACATCATCAAACTCAATAGTTTATGATGAACTAAGACTTATAGAAGTAACAAAATGATCCTATGACTCGGGGAACGAGCACAATAAAGTAATAGCTTTATCCTCGGATTGAATTTTTACTTCTATACTTTGTAATTGCACCAAAAGAGTATTAAAAGCATTTAAATGATCAGGAATCGATGTACCTTCCTTCATACGCGAACTGTACAACTGTCGCTTCAGGAGAATCCTATTGGTTAAGGATTTGGTCATGTACAGTTTCTCCAGTTTCGTCCACAAACCAGCAACTGTTGTTTCCGACATGATATTAAATAGGACATCATCTGCCAGACACAGTCGAATTGCACTTATTGCTCTTTCATCCATCTTGGCCCACTCATTATCTGTGATGTTGTAAGGCTGTTTGGATTTGTCCAACAACGCCTTTGCCACACCATGTTGGACAAGAAAATCGTACATCTTCACCTTCCACATCTCAAAATTATTTTTTCCATTAAACTTCTCAATTTCAAACTGGGCACTCTAAGTTTTCGCCATCTTGTATCAACCAAAACACAATAATCTCCAAATCCAACTTTTTAAAAAAACCAACAATTTATATATAAAAAAAACTGCCTATGCCTTATATGACATTGCCTTTTCTTTTTTAAAAAGAAAACTGAGTTACAATACAAAAAACTGAGTATCAAAGTGCACTGGAACAATGCGCCAATGGAGCACTGGCATATTTAAAACAAAGTTGCGCTTATGGAAAATCACTCAGAACAAAACCAAACAACAACTGCAGTTTTACCAACAGACAATCCCAAAATACACACCAGCACTACGCATTAAAGGTTGGCACGAACAAAAAAAAATAAAAAAAATTTACAGAATCTTTTTATGAAGATTTTTCATTTGTAAATAGATTTTGATACAACGCCATGGTTTAGTAATACCACATTAAAAAAAAACGATAATTCATATTCATATGACATAGGTTTATTTGGTATATTTTTTTAATTATTTTATTTAATTACAAGCACAAAAAAGATATGAGTCCTTTTTTTGTTTTTAATTACGCCATAAGGCGTTTCCCTCTGAGATCAATTCCCCTCTTTGTCTACCTGTCATCTTGTAAACCACAGGATTATGTGTTAGACGATTGCAACAATTTCAGCCGTTGATTAAAGGGTTGCCCAAACGGTGTGGGCGTTTCATTTGGCACGAACGGTTATGGGATGAGAATGTATTAGGTTTTTAACAGACTCCTCTTCATTTTCTGATTCCTCTGACGGAACCTGCATATCTCCCATATTCAATGCCGTTGAATCCGCGTCCACCGGAAGCTCCGCCTCGGATCCTACGCTCACAGTAACGCACAATAGAATGCGTAAGCGTCGTGGACGGAAGATTAATAATGCAGGCGAGCCTGGCGAAGTGGAGTCTGCCGTGTGTAATGGAGATGTGTAATGGTAGTTTAGAAAGGCCACACGATTCGTGAAAAGGCACCACAATATCTACAGGTTTTATGTTTATGAAATGCTTCAGCGTTCCATCAACGCCATTGGAATTGGCCATAGATTATATTTTGCATGATTTTGAGATGGCAGGTATGCAAGTTTCCATAATCTTCATTTTGGTATATTTACACACACATTGAAATCGTGATTGGTCACGGATTATTAATTACTAATGTTGATACAGAGGTAGAGCCCATCCCGACTTTCACCGAATTTGGGGACAAGGAATTCATGGTTGCTGATGATAGAGGCTACGAACACATCGTCTGTAAATTGTCAACAAAATTTCTTCAATATTCTGGCAGTGGACATGTGGTGGATGACCGACTAAAATTGAACAAGGTGCAAGCTCAGTGGATTAATGCATAAAGGATAGATAGATCATCGAATTTTCATGTTACAGACTGTCGAGCAAAGCAATATTCTGACGGATTAGTACCTTTGATGTTGCAGGTGGTGACAGAAATACAATATACGAACCATGGTGCTACGGTTAAGACAGAAGATGGGTCACTTTACATGGCCAAATATGTTATTTCGTCTGTTAGCCTCGGAGTCCTTCAAAGTGATCTCATCAAGTTCAACCCTCCTCTCCCGGTAAACACAGATCGCCTACCCAATTCTCTTGACGATTTTCTTTAATGTACAATTCTGTAATATTGTACACTATTGTTGACCAATAATGGATTTCATACCATTGGTGTGCAGTGTTGGAAAAGAAAAACTTTCTTCAACTGCGATATCAGAACTTACACGAAGATATTCCTGAAATTTCCCACTAAGTTCTGGCCCACCGGGGATGGTACATAATTCTTCCTTTATGCTCACCCAAAGCGTGGATATTATACGTTCTGGCAGGTGGGTATTATGGCCAAATAGCTTTCCTATTCAGAAAACACGTTCACAACATAATAATATTATTGCGATTATTGATGGAATTGTTATTATGCTGCAGCACATGGAAAACGCATATCCAGGATCGAACATCTTGGTTGTAACAGTCACATACGAGGAATCGAAGCGGGTAGAGGCACAGAGCGATGAGGAGACAAAAGCAAAAGCAATGGGGGTGCTCAGAAAAATGTTTGGCGATGACATTCCCGAAGCAGAGCAAATTCTGGTTCCAAAATGGTGGAGTAACCGGTTTCAGAGAGGGAGCTACAGTAATTATCCCATTTTGGTGGACAAGAAGCATTTCCACGACATAAGGGTAAGGCTAAAATATATATATACCAAGAACAATAAGGTTCTTTAATAATTCTTCTGAAGATATGTATGAAATTGAAATGCATAAAATTGGTTTGAGTGCAGGCACCGGTGGGTCTGGTTTACTTCACAGGAGAACACACGAGCGAGAAATTCAATGGATATGTACATGGTGGCTACCTTTCAGGTCTGTGCTGCTTTTGGTAGTTAACAAGCATATCATAGTGTCATATATTTGATTTGATTCTACAGGCATCTTCATTGCAGCTGCCTTCATATTTTTTCTAATAATTTGGTCCATGGATGTGCAGGCATAGACACAGCAAATATGGTGGTAGAAAGCATGAAGAAGAAAAAACAGCAACAGCTGCTCCACGAGGAAAATGGCTTTCATTCATGGTGCCATAGAAATCAGTTACAGGACCAATTGCAAGCGTGTGCTGACTTGACATACTAATTTGTGTTAAAATCCCACATGTGTTGTGGGAGTTTATATTTATTTCTTGATGTGAACATTCTTTTATAATTACACGTTAATGTGGTGCCAATGTTACCACTATATCATGGGGTCCATACGTGAAAGAGAAATAAAAATTGATTTACCTTAAAAAAAAATATGTACTTAAAAACAAAATTATTTGAAGACCGTTTATTTTTATTTATTTACCTTTTATGCGATGCCGCTTGGGGTACGCAAGAATATATACTTCAAATTTTATATTCAATTCTGGGTTAACAAGAATATTTTATATTCAATTGAAGACCATTTATTTTTATTTATTTACCTTTTATGCGATGCCGCTTGGGGTACGCAAGAATATATACTTCAAATTTTATATTCAATTCTGGGTTAACAAGAATATTTTATATTCAATTCTGGATTAACAAGAATATGCGATAGACGCTTGGGGTATGCCAGAATATATACTTAAATTTTATATTTAATTTTGGGTTTACAAGAATATGATTTTGAATATTGGATTTTTTTGTAATTGTGATTTTTTATTGAAATAGCTTGGAGCGTTTTATAGTGTTGATGAATTCAATTGAATTTCCTCCATCACAAGTGTGGAGAGTATTATTGTGTAGATGGGCAGCTTGTAGGTCACGTTAAGACGACTGTTCACAGCTTTGTTTATGCCAACTTAAACGTCCCATTTTCGGCCTCTCTGATCTGCAGTCTGGTTAAACAAAAATCTGTGACCGGGGAAGTAAACCGAAATCTGGGATTGTAGGTTTGATATTTTGGGTGGACTCAGAGATCTCAGAAACCCTAAAATCGCATTTTGAAATAACTAGATTGTAGTTTTGCGGTGTTGATACTTTTTCAGCCAAAATACTGTTCGGGAAAATGGTTGGAAAAGCAGATGTTTTAGTTAAGGCACAGTGAGCCTGTGTTCACAAGTTAATTAAAAAAATTGGCGTTTCCAGTGACCTTTCCCGGTATTAGACAAACATAGAGCTGTGTTATGAGTCATCAGGGAGTGTGCTTTTTAAAGTTATGGGTTGATTAGGAAGCTTTGGAAGACCTTTGATTATATTTTTGAAATAATAAGATTGCAGTTTGCACTTAATATCGGGTTAAAAGCATGACCACGCAGCCCGTATATATTGGAGTTTATCTACCGTCCATTAATATCATCCGTTTTTGGTTAAGAAGTCTAACTAATAAAAGATACAACTTACACAATTTTTTTTCAGCGAACCGAAAGTGGTCGGAAGAGGAATTATGAAATGATTGTTGCTACCATCAATTATAAAAAGATTAGCAACCAGAACTATATTAGAAAAAAATATTAGCCACCAGCCCTATATCATAAGGCAAGGTGATGGAAAAACGGCTACCGGATATCAAGTCTTAAGTTTGGCTCGTAAGTATAGGGACAGGGACTTCAAATGAAAGGTTGAATTGCTGTGATTGAGAATAATTACGATTATGGTTAATGAGGCATAAAAACACATTCTAAATGGTAGTTTAGAAAGGCCACATGATTCGTGAAAAGGCACCACAATATCTATAGGTTTAATGGGTATCATTGGCTGAGCTACCCAAGATAGCTCCAAATCAACAAGGCATGGCTGCTTTTCGTGGAATAAACAAGGCAATAATTCATCCAGAGCCTTAATGCAATTATAAGCTGTTGGGTTTTCCCATTATGAAACCACAAAGATTGGCCATCCTACACCAAAAAGAACTCATTTCAACTTTACCCAGACTGATGACCCAGCAAATATCGAAGAGAATCAACAACCAAAAAAAAATCAAAAGAGTTGCATCATGCCATCCAACTTAGCGAACCAAAGTCTAGAATTCAAGGCTCAGGCTACCCCTTCTTACATGAGCAGAGAAAGGTTTTGCCGATTTAAATGAGTTATATCTTTCCTGAAAATTCCCTATCCTAGCAGAAACTTGAAATGCTAGGCCTAACTTGAAATCGAATATATTTTTCACAGATGAAGCAAAAACACGAGATAAAAGTCCATAATGTCATTACAAATCAAACTTGAATGTTCTGTTTGGACATTATGAAACCACAGACACTCCTCATCCTACCGTAAATGAGAACCCGTATTGTTTTATTAAGACAGATGAAAAAAGACTCATAATCAGTGAGAACCCTAACAAACAAAGAGCATCAATCCTTTTGAGTTTATTACCAGAAGAGAAAGAATACCAGAATGCAACGGAGAGATGTACAACTACAGGGCTAAGCTTTCAACATCACCTACTTATACTGCCCAAATAGCATATCCATGACTCCCCTGTTGAACCGACCCATGCTCTTCATGTGCTACCGAGCTGCTTTGTCGTCGGCGACGAACCCCTTCTACTTTAGCTTTACCAAGAGGTGCCGCATCTCGTCAGCCTTCTGTGCCTTCAAGTAGGAATCAACCAAAGCCACATAAGTGGCAGCATTGGGCTTGCACCCATAGCCCATCATCTCAAGCGTATATTTTCCTGCCTCCTGAAGCATTCCACCCTGGCACAGCCCCTGAATGAGAACAGAGTAGCTATACGAATTGGGCAAGATCGTTTGATAAGATCTGTGCAGGAGAAATGTTGGTCGGTCGTGCAAGAGCTCTATTTATGGATGAAATTTCAACTGGATTGGACAGTGCTACGACTTTCTAGATCATCAAGTGTTTTCACTAAATTATCCATCTCTTGGATGCGACAATGTTGATCTCTCTTCTGCAGCCTGCCCCTGAAACATATGAATTATTTGATGACATCATCTTAATTTTTGAAGGAGAGGTGGTTTATCAAGGACCTCGAGAATCTGTGCTTGATTTCTTCGAGTCCATGGGCTTCAAGTGCCCAGAAAGAAAAGGGGTTGATGATTCTTACAGGAAGTAAGTATAATTTCTGATACAGTTATGTTTTGTCATGTGGATTGAGAGTGGTAGTTACAAACTAACATCTATATCTCAAAACAAAAAGATTTACAGCATTTTCACGGATATGATTGCTGTGGAGCTTGATAACTTTGTGAGCTACGACTTATCAGGGTTCCTTCCTATCTATTTACAACATTAGTTATTAAATGGATTGATTAAATTTGTGTTGCAAATACCCCTCGTTAGATTTCACTTCTTAATTGCGTTTGCGCTGGAGCTACAAGTTCTGAGTAAATACTCTAGCTGTCAAATAGATACTAGAAGGAACCTGTAGATTGGAATTTGTAGTGTTAGCAAAGATGCCTTCATTGGTGGCAATTGACATATATGAGGAGGGGCATCTGCAGTGAAGATCCGTCCACCCACTGTTGTGTTACTCTTTGATCCACAGTCTATAAGGTAGTTATCCTGTGAAGTTGAAACCCCATTCTGATAAAATGACAATAAAAACAACACACAAATGCACACAATGACTGCCATTTCCTTCACTTCTTTCTCTGCACCCCAATTGTGTGGTTCTCTCTTTTCTCTGCACCCAAATTATAGGATTCTCTTTGTGTCTCTTTCTTCCTCTGCATCTCGAGGCAATTCCAAGAGCCTATAACTCTGCCTATATTTCCACCCTATAATTCTTCTGAGGACAAGGGCAGTCCTTTGACAAGCTCATATACAAAGGTTTCGTAGCTTCTACATTTTAAATGGCTAAACAAGATAACTTCTATATCTTAAATGGCTAAGCAAGATTTGTTAGACCTGTGGATTTTAATATATGAAACCATTTATACTTATGTTACTTGACTAATTGGCTCTCTTATGCACCAATGTTCTTGGATCATATGCCCATTTTGTATGGAATGTCTACTAAGCGGTTCTAGTTAATGGGGCATTGATTTGAGTGTTCAATATATTCTTATTCTTTATCGAAGTATTTTTTTGCTCTATTTGCTTTCTTCAATTTATGCCTTACGGCGTTTCCTTTGCAACATCTGATGCAAATGCTAGTTATTTTCTTAGGAAATTAAAAGAACAGGGAGAATCTTCCTTTCTTTCTCAAAAACCCCTTAAATTTTTGTTACACTGAAACTGGTCTCCGCACAATCTACATGATCTATTCTCTTGCATTAGCCCTCTCTCAGCCTGTACAATGTATGGAATCCATACAAGTATGTACTATCCTTTTTGTGGGCTCTTTGAGCTAAAAATCGACCTCTAGCTGTACAAATCACTTGGGTGGAAAATATGAGGCTTGTATGGCCTCTTTCTCTTTTCCTTTCTGTGCTAGTAAATGATTCCGTATTGCTGAGAAAGATGGATACAATAGTTGAGAAGAACACAAAAACAACTAATGCAAATCAAACTTCCCACCAACTACCTTATCTCTCCTTTAAGATCTTTACTTGTGTAGAAATTCCCACTGTAGATCACCTGATAATGCAATATACTAAAGCAAAATACTTGATCTACTTCTACAAACAAACTTGTGGAAGCTTAATCAATTTTTGAGCAAGATCAAATAGAACACATATAACAGAGAATGAGAAATCAATCACACATGAACAAAAAATAATAGTCTGGGGAAAGCCTCAGATAAAAACCCCGATCTCTGTATTATCATACAAGTGGAAATATGTTCGGATTACACAAAGCTTTAGCTCACAAGCTATCCAGCTCCCAGTACAATCCCTCAATATAGCTCAAAGACTGAATAGACATAAGATATGTCTTCCTCCAATCCTCCAAGCCTCCTATTTCCTTGCGTAGTTTTTCCTGGGGTCCAATGCTACCACCTATGTGAATTGGCCTCATCACACACTCACCAAACTCAAAAGTAACTGTGCAATCTCCAAGGAATGAATTCCTTCTGTATGCAAGAGATATCCTCAATGGAATATTCCTGCAACTGATAGTACACTGTCCCATCATCTGATCTCAACTAGGTCTTTGACTAAACTGACATGCATGAGTTATTTATGAGAGAATCTTCAGTTATCTAAAGTGCAACAATTACATGCATGCATGCATTAACTAACTGAACTCCAATCAGTTCAATAAACTGTTTGAACTAATCTAACTAGACTTAACTCAGTTGACTAAGCTAACTAATTACAACTCAAAGTACAACTCATCTTGATCTCCTTTAATCAAGGGATAACTTCCTCAACCAATGGAGAAACTGTTGCATGTATTCACATAGAATTCATGTTTGATTTCCCACAACTAATTAACTCAAGATGAATTAATTAATTATTTTACAAACAACTGCTAAGATCAAATTCGAATTTTAATTCTCAATTTTAATTTAGGGACTAGCTAAAATTGGAATGTATCTTGAAATGCTATTTATAACATTGCTATTTTTAGCATGTCTTGTTGCTATTTTCAACACTCCCTCTCAACAAGAAAGGGATTATTAGTCACCCTAATCCTATCTCTGTGGAACTCAAACTTGCATTTTGACAATGCCTAAGTCAAAATATCTGCATCTTGTTCCTTGGTCGAAACATACAACAACAACATGATCCTCTTCACCACACAGTCTCGAAGATGATGGTACCAGATATCAATGTGCTTGGACCTATCATGAAATACTTGATTATCAGAGAGTTTAATACAACTCTGATTATCGCAGTAGATCACAGTTGGATCCATCCTTTGACCAAACAATCCCACTAGAATCTTCCATATCCAAATGGCCTCGCACGCTGCCTGACTCGCAGCCATGTACTCAACCTCTTCTGAGCTAAGTGCAATTGACATCTGTTTCTTGCTATACCAGGAAACTGCAGCTAAACCAAGGTTGAATATTCCTCCAGAAGTGCTCTTCCAGTCTGATGGACTCCCTGCCCAATCTGCATCTGTGAAGCCCTGAAGCTTCACTCCCTCTATCCATCTATACCAAAATCCATACTGAGATGTGCCTTTGAGGTATCTTAGCACATGCTTCACTAGCTTCCAAAAAAACTTGGTAGGCTGAACCATAGCTTGACTCAGCTGGTTCACCACAAAGCACAAATCTGGTTGTGTGCTCACTAGATACATCAATAAACCCACAAGCTACCGATAAACAATAGCAACTACTACCTCACCTAAAGTAGCATCCTCCTTCCTCCAGTTACCAGCTAGAGGAGTCTACTTGGGCTTGCGCTTCTCCATGTGGAACTGCCTGAGTATCTCATCAGCATACTTGCCTTGAGACACAAACACTTCCCCATCCTTCTACCACACTTCCATGCCTAGAAAGTAGTGTATA
Source organism: Pinus taeda (assembly GCA_000404065.3). Lineage (NCBI taxonomy): Eukaryota > Viridiplantae > Streptophyta > Pinopsida > Pinales > Pinaceae > Pinus > Pinus taeda. The sequence goes on from APFE030075334.1 coordinate 10,302, forward strand.
AGACCCATGTCTTTCATCTCGAACTCTCTTGCAAGGTCCTCCTTGCAAGACTTGATCAACTGATCATCACCTGTGAAAATTAGATCATCCATGTAAAGAACGATGATTAATGGCTTACCTTTACCATGATGTGGCAAAATTTTGCATATTCTTCACTCTTGGTGAAGCCCAACCCGGTGAAATAGCTGTCGATCTTAGTGTACCAAGCGCGAGGTGCTTGCTTCAGCCTATACAAAGCCCTCTTGAGTTGGCACACATGTGACTCATGATCGAAGGTCTCAAAACCTTCCAACTTCTCAATGTACACCTCTTCCTCAACCTTCCCATCGAGGAATGCAGTCTTCACATCCATCTGATGGATCTTCCAACCCATATGAGCTAATAATGCCAACATCGATATGATAGATGATTACCTTGCTACAGGAGCAAAGGTATCATCGTAGTCAATCCCCTTGACCTATGAGAAACCATGGGAAACAAACCTTGCCTTATGTTTCTCAACACCACCATCAGCTGCCTAATTTACCTTGTAAAGCCATCGGGAACTCACCATTGACTTGTCCTGAGGTCTTGGGACAACATCCCACACACTGTTCTGAATGATAGAGTCGTACTCCTCTACCATAGCATCAACCTAAATTGGTTGCTGCACTGCTTGCTCGAATGAAGAAGGTTCAGACTCTACACACTCCCCAACCAGGGCCATGTAACTAGTGTACCGCTTAGGTGAACTCCTCTGTCTACACTGAGAAGATGGATGTCCCACATTCTCTTGTGCATCCAACATCAACCGGTCAGCTTCCCTTGAGCGTTTCCGCCCATCTTTGGAAGACTCAGCATGAGTGGATGTCTCCACTTTCAGATCCTCTGCATGCAACTGCTCTGCATCATTTTGAGGCTCCTCCTCCTTAGGAACTAAAATTTCCTCCTTTGCATGCAACTTGAGTTCCCTCTCAAGTGATATTCACATGGCTTTCTGCTCATCAAACTTCGGATCTCTGCGTACCACTGTCCTCTAACTAGTAGGCAGGAACACTCGATAGTTGTGGGGTGTATCAGTGTACCCCACAAGTATCCCCAACTCAGCTGTTGGATCTAGCTTCTTTCGGGAATCTTTGGTCACATGGAAATAAACCAATGATCCAAAGATCCCGAAGTGACTCACATCTGGTCGCTTCTCGGAAAAGGCTTCCATTGGTGTCTTCATCCCCAGTATACGGTGCGGGCTTCTGTTCTACAAATATACTGCTGTATTGCATGCCCCAGCCCACAAATGAAGTGGTAGGCTTTAGTCATGCAACATCGCTTGAGCTGCTCCCACAATTGATCTGTTCTTCCTTTCGGCCACCCCATTCTGCTGTGGGTTATGGGGTGCCGTCAACTCCTGTTTAATTCCTTTTGCTATGCAGAAGTCCTTAAACTGTTGGGAGACATACTCTCCACCATTTTTGCTATGCAAGGCTTTTATTTTCTTTCCAGATTCTTTCTCTGCCAAGGCTTTTAACTCACAAAACCTTAAGAAGGTCTGATCCTTCTTTTGCATAAAGTAGATCCAACATCTACGAGAAAAATCATCAATAAAAATAACATAGTACCTTTGTTTAGCAGTGGAGGCTATAGAGAATGGTCCACACAAATCTGTGTGAACTTACTCCAGGATTGCTCCAGCTCTACTATCTCGATCCTGAAAGGAAGATTTCACATACTTACCCAAGGTACAACCTTTGCATGTATCCGCCTGCTCCAGTTTTCCCTTGGGAAGTCAGGTAGAAATCTGCTGCATGATCTTCAAGGTCCCATGGTGCAAGTGGCCCAGTCTTCTATGCCATAGCTTTCCAACATCTTGGCTCTGCACCAACTCTGCTTTGGAACTCAATGTAGCAAAGTCATCTACCTCTAGCTTGTAGAGATTCTTTACTTGAATCCCAATCCTCTTAGTCTATCCAGTACCGATATGCCTCAGGAATACCTTTCCTTTACTAAACCTACATCATAACCTTTGTCTTCTAGCATAGCAACGGACACAAGTTTCTTCTTCAGACTCGGTACATACTTTACATCAGTCAGGGTGAGAGGAGCTCCATTCTCCCTTTGAAACACAACTGTACCTTCACCTGAAACATGGTACTTTCCATCATCGCCCATATCGATCTACATATGGAGATCCTTCTCCTCCAAGGAACTGAAAAGATTCTTGTCGCTTGACATGTGGAAATAGGCTCCACTGTCCAGGTACCAAACACATCCCACCATGGATGAAACCATGCATGCTATGAGAGAGAAATCCAATTCAAACTGTGAGGCTAGTGCCTCACCATCTGATCCCTTCGAGGATCCCTTCTTGGATTTCTTTTGTGGACAATTCGTAGCATACTAGCCCACCTCATGATAATGAAAGCATTGCACTTTCAATTTGTCAAATTCTTCCCACCATGGGAAGAACTGGATTTGGAATGGGATGCCTTCCCTTTCCCTTTCCTCACCTTACTCGCTAAGGCTAGATTTTCTTCATCATCTTGCTTTGATGAAGATCCATCTCTGGTGCTTCTTCTTATCTCCTCTTGCATCAGATCCGACCATAGTCGTTCCTAATCTGGCAATTTCTCTCTTCCATTTACTGAGTCTTGGTAGCTATGCCAACTCTTAGGAAGGCTGAGGAGAGCAAGACTCACCATGTCATCATCAACTGTCATGATCCCTACACTTCCAAGCTCATCCTTGCAGGTGGTGAGCTTGTTCAGATATGTAGAGATCGTGTTGCCCTTTTCACACTTGATTTTCCAAAGCTTGTCTTTCAGCGCCAACTTCCTCTAATTGCTGCTATTCAAATATAGATATTTCAATGTTTTCCACATTGAAAATGGTGTCTCCCTCCCATGGAGACTCGAGACTATGTGGTCTCGAACTCCCTCTAGAAGGATTCTCCTCGCTCTAGCCACACATTTCTTCCATTCCGCCAATTCTGTAGCATTAGCTGCTGATGGCTTGGGGACTTCTTGATCAATGAAGTCCTTCAAACTGTTGTCCTCTAATACTGCTTCCATGTGATCCTTCTAGGCTATATAATTCGAGTTTCCATCAAGGGCAAATTTGAGTCTTAAACCATTGAAAACCATTGGTGAAATTTGAGATGTGATAAGAACTCGATTTCTATAATCAGGAACTTCAAACTTCAAACTTCTCCCTTCTTTGAATACTATTCTTCACTTTGATCACCTATGCTCCGATACCATGTAGAAATTCCCACTATAGATCACCTGATAATGCAATATACTAAAGGAAAATACTTGATCTACTTCTACAAACAAACTTGTGGAAGCTTAATCGATTTTTGAGCAAGATCAAATAGAACACATATAACAAAGAATGAGAAATCAATCACATATGAACATAGAAGAATACTCTAGGGAAAGCCTTAGCTAAAAACCCTGATCTCTGTATTATCATACAAGTGGAAATATGTCCAGATTACACAAAGCTTTAGCTCACAAGCTATCCAGCTCTCAATACAATCCCTCAATATAGCTCATAGACTGAATAGACAAGATATGTCTTCCTCCAATCCTCCAAGCCTCCTATTTCCTTACACAATTTTTCCTAGGGTCCAATGCTGCCACCTGTGTGAATTGGCCTCATCACACATTCATCAAACTCAGAAGTAACTACGCAATCTCTAAGGAATGAATTCCTTCTACATGCAAGAGATATCCTCAATGGAATATTCCTGCAACTGATAGTACAATATTGTAGGCTTTAATCCCGTATAGAAATTACCTGCATACGAATTCTAAAACACAGAAAATAAACAATGCGAGATCATAACACATAAAACACATATACACAAAGATTTTCCCCTGGATCCACAAACCGGGACTACCAGCTTGATTTTTCATTAAATTCCTTTCAATGTTACAATACATATTTATACATGCGAAGCATCCAATACCATGGTCCGAAAAACCATTGCGTCCAATACCATGGACCAAAAACCATCGCGTCCAATACCATGGACTGAAAACCATCGCGTCCAATAAAAATGTGCAAAAATCATGCACAAAACCATAGGTGGGTCCACCCAACCTAACATAGGGTCCAAAACAAATTTTTTTTGGGGCACTGCCCTAGATCCCATGAAGTGGGGTTACGAGTGCCCTTCAAACCCCCTGTTAACTAAGTGGAAAGAATATAACACAACCCAACATTCTCCCACTTGTTTTTTTCTTTCCACAGGGGGCCACAAGAGAGCTTAGTCATTTTCCCAACCCTGAAATGCCCATTGTCTCTCTACACCAAGAGAACTTCTCAGAGCTCACAGATTTTGTCAATGCATCTGCAGTATTCTTCAAAGTGTCCACCTTTACCAGCAACACCTTTTTGTCTTCTATCATATCCCTCACAAAGTGATACTGAACATCAATGTGCTTTGTCTTTGAATGACATGCAGGGTTCTTTTCCAAGAAAATTGCACTTTGGTTGTCACAGTCTATCCTTATAGCTTCCTGTACTAACCCCATACTTGAACACAA
>APFE030075334.1:20300-79570 GCA_000404065.3 Pinus taeda
TCTTCACATAGACTTCATGTTTGATTTCCTACAACTAATTAACTCAATATGAATTAATTAATTATTTTACAAACAACTGCTAAGATCAAATTCGAATTTTGATTCTCAATTTTAGTTTAGGGACTAACTAAAATTGGAATGTATCCCGAAATGGTATTTATTGAAGTGCTATTTTTAGCATTTCTTGTTGCTATTTTCAACAACTTGGACCCACAAATAATTCAGTAGATAGTGGACTATGGGTCCCTCTACTATGGAATACTAAAAAACTAAAAATAATGGACTATGGATCTCTCTACTAAGTTTAGTGCACCTCTAAAATTGGCTGAACCCTTCCTCCTCTAACTCTATTCAACATTTCCAAGCTTCAAAAATGGCTATACTTGATATATTATTAGATTTATTGAACACTCTAATACTCTCTAATGTTGAAAACACAGTCAAAATCAACAAGGCCACTCTCACTGATATTCAAACTTGTTTACAAGATGCGCATAGGAGAAGTTTGAATTTCTTCAGCTTGAATCACAACTACAATGAGATGAATTACATCAAGGAATCAACATTCTAAATTGGTTCTTGTTTAGAACAATTCTTTGTTTTAGTTTCATTCCCATCAATAACTAGTACTTGATCAAATCAATGAGGCCATTTCAGGATATATTTACATAAAGATGTATAAGTTTAATTTTCACTTCCCAAGAACATCATTAGACATTGGGAATAATTTTTTAGCAACAAGAATAGAACCAATCTTATATATGAAAAGGACATGTCCTTTCACATTCTATACTACTCTAAATCAATCGAGTTTCAAAGTGCTTGGTTCCTTCAGGAAAATTCATCTTTACCTGCTCCACATTCTACTCCACTTCCACTCTAGAGTGTCAGATTCTAGCATTGTAATTGGGTCAACCATGTAAAATATCAATGTTTTGACCTTCACCTTTGTGATAATTTTGGTAAACATACTCATCATTCTGATAGATGTTCCGAATACAAGGCTCCTACATGAGAACAAATTCACCTTGGATGGATTTATTCATGGAAATGACATTCAACAATCAACAAGATATATCAGTCATACCGTAGAGTTCATTCTTGAGTATTGACACATCTTGCAGTGGAGATATCTTCATGTTCTTAGCTTCTATCTGACATGGGGGGAATTGATGGTCAGCTACTATATTTAAGGATATATCATGTGAGCCTGAGTTGTGGCCTAAACTAGAGCCAACTGCGAGAGCCTAGAGCCGGAGTTAGCCATTACTAGAGTTTGAGTTGTAGCCAAAGAATGACTCATCCTCCATGATCATGATTTGGTTAATGTCCAACCTTAAACCATCACTTGTAGAAGAATTCAGCTTCTACTACCCATCTCATCATTTTGTGGTCATTTTAAAACCATCTGGCAAGGAGAACTTCCACTTTGTAGAAGACTTCAACTTCTAGCTAGATCCAAAAATTTTCCAGGAACTATTTCGAGCCAAGTTCCATAGTTGTTGGTCAACTTTAAACCACCACTGATAGAATATGTTGACTTATGCTACTTTAGTTGGTTTTTGGTCTTTCTTAAACCACCATTTTAGAGTGCACATCCAATCATTAGCCTACATACACTTTTGTATTTTAACTCTCTTCTTGGACTCATATATACCCCTTCGGATTAAAGGGGGGAATTTTGGACACCTAATCCATTATGGTTGGTGTGGAGGAATTCCAATAGTCATATGATTCTAATAGACCTTGGAATTTGAATCCAACATTCACAAAAAATGTATTTAAATGTATATTTGGTGAGAAATATGTAACATATGATTAATCTAAATCTTCTTTATTATTTTTGTATGTGTTCAAGAACATCCACTACTATTCCTATTGAGCATCTCCCTAGGTACCCCATATTACCCCCCTTAGTACACTATATTCCAACCCTCTTGGAAAGGTGATTTCGTCAATGTTAGTTATCGAGAAGTACAACCTCTATATACGAGGGTCCCATGGATGAGTGTGGAGTGTAATGCTGAAATAGGCTAAAGAACTAAGGTCCCTTGTATATGTGCCAGCCACCATGTTGAAGTAGTCCAACAATTTCCACTTTAAACCTGGGTCTAATGTACAAGTGTTGATGTTTGATTCCATATGAAGCTACTTGATCTCAATAGTGCTAAAATTGGTTCTCCAAATGCTTTCCATTGTTATGTGGATTCAAATGTATAGATCCATCCATATCTAAGAAATCATCAACATAAGACTACAATGGGGGAATAAGTATGTTGAAAAATTGTAGCCATGACCAATTTCTGTCAACTCCCATGATGTTCTCTACATTATATGGAGTAGAATCATCAAATAGAATATGAAAGTAGTTATCCAAAAAAATGAAACTCTCTAGATACCAATTAATACAGGAATCCTCAAGATCATACTAAGCATATTGTTCTTGATTATATTCTTCCTTAATATCAATGTATGTGGGTCCAAGAAGTATATGTGTCTCTTTACATTTAGCTATTGTTTCTTGTAACGTTTTGATTCCCTGAGACCAATCTCGAGGAATTTTTTTTAATGACCTTAGCATATCCACCTCCATGTGGGATAGAGGGTGAAACTTGCAATAAATATAGTGTACTCAGTATTCATTAAAAGTACTACTATAGGCAAAGACTTGCAATGACTATAACATACTCAATATTCATTGAAAGTACAACATATAATACATTAAATGAATTGTAATTTTTTTCTATCCAATGATGCTAGTTTGATGGAAATTGGAGGCTCCTATCAAATGTTATGGGCTATATGGTCCATATGGATGTAACAAAAACTGATTTTAAATAAATGATATATTGACTTCTTGAACTTCGACTAAGGCTACTTCTTATTTTTGTATCTTATTTTTGCAAATTCATCGAAAACAAATATAATTATTTATTTAAATGTTTCATCCCTCATTTTTTCCCTTGAAAAAGACTACAAAATATTTTTTTCTCCTCTTTGGTCGAGGAAAGGGATTTGATACCTAATGTTAAGTACCTAAGATGTGAATATAAAGTCATACACAAAATATCCAAGAATACAATAAGATTTCTCCATATGAAAAACCCTTAAGTTAGGGACACACATTACACTGATCCTTTTATGGGAGTAATCCACTCTTTCTCACTTGCCTCTTTGAGGGGGGCAACCTCCTACTGAACTAAGCTCAATTATAGTATTCTTCCACACATATCACATAAGTAGTTCTCCATCTCTATAATTGTCAAGAGAACTCTAATCATAAGAGACTCATAACTACCTAGTGGTCCTTCTTTAATGAGGCCCCATTACATTTATTCACTACTAACTACCATATTGGGCCTTAATAATATAGTGGACCTAGTCCACCTTATATTGAATGGACTCCACTATTATTATTTCCCTTGGGTATTGTAGGCTCTAACTTGGATAGTTAATTACTGCAAAAGATTCTCAATAAAAGGAAAATGATGGAATGACAAACACACATTAATGGAGATATTTTATTGTGGAAACCCAAAAGAAGGATAATCAACAAGATTTTAATATATATATTCTTTTGTACAATATTAAAATACAATATATATTGCAACATCCATGAACCATAAATCCCTTTTCCTTGTAATATAATGCAATTGTAGTTCCTTATTCGAAACTACAAAACCATGGGAAAAAATATCATGCACGAAAAAACCTCTTTTAGCAAAAGTAATGTGTCGAAAACCACAAAAAATGGACCAAAAAACTTCCCAAAAATATAGTCATGCAAAAAATATATCACATACCCAACATTCTCCCACTTGTTTTATTTTCACATAGGGGGCTGCAGGAGTACATGATCCACAATCTAAGGCAATAATGCCCAATTTTTCTGTACACCAAGATAACTTCAGAGTGTTCATAGATTTTGTTATTAAATCCACAACATTATTCTAAGTGTCCACTTTTCAAGGCTAACAACTTATATGCTTTGTCTTCAAATGATAAGCTCGGTTCTTTGCTAAGAAGATTTCTCTCTCACTGTCGTAATCCATCCTTACAACTTGTTGTAACAACCCAATACCTAAACACAATCTATGTAACCATACTGCTTCATTGTTTGTGTGAGTGGATACCATGTATTCAATTTCCATAGTTGAGAATGCCACTACTTATTTTTTTCTCCTATCCAACTGGTTTCTCCTCCAAACAAGTTAAACACATACCCATTTGTATATCTTTTGTGATCCATATCTTTAGCCCAATTTGCATCAACAAAGCCATGTATGTCCAACACTCTATCAAATCCCAATTCTTCTTGGTAGCACAATCCATAGTTAGTAGTGCCACACAAATACTAAAAACCATATTTATTGTTGTTAAATGCTCATTTCCTAGTTTTGCTATATAATTGCTCAACAATCCCACTGAATATGTAATGTATGTTTTATTAAAGACAATTTCATACATCAATATTCCAATTGCACTAGAATATGGAACATAGGACATATCCTCTTCCTTTTCTTGTGGCTTGGGACACTAATATGCAGATAACTTCACACCTACAAGTATAAGTGCCTTTACTGATTTACATTATTTCATATTAAACCTCTGCATTATTGTCTCTACATAATTTATTTTACTTAACTTGAGTTTCTAGTTTTCTTTATCTCTTTTAAAATTTCCATGCCCAAGATAAAATTTGCAGCACTCAGATCATGTCAAGTTTAAAGGACAACTGGGTTTTCACTTCCTAGATGAGTTCCCTGTTATTTCTAGTCAGTGACACATCATCCACATACAATACCAAACAGATAGCATGATCACCAATTAATTTTAAATATACACAATGATTTACTTCGCTCATTGTGAAGCCAAGACTTAGTATATAAATATCAATATTTTGATACCACATTCTTGGTGATTTCTTTAACCCATACAGGGACTTTTTCAACTTGCATACTAGCACTTTATTTCCTTTCAAAGAAAATCCTTTTGGGTGCTTCATGTACATTTCTTCCTCTAGATCCCTATGTAGGAATGATGTCTTCATGTCTATCCATTTTACTTCAAGATAAAAAGCATAACAAAAAATAGAAGAAATCTAATAGAAGTTAACTTGACAACAAGAGAAAAAATATCACCAAAATCAATTTCCTCTACATGGAATAACCCTTTGCTAATAACCAAGATTTTTATTTTTCCACTCTTCCTTTTGCATTAAGCCTTTTCGTAGACAACCATTTGTTGTCAATGGGCTTTCTTCTAGCCAACAACTTCACTAGATCCCAAGCTTAATTCTTGTCCAAGGATTCCAATTCTTGAACCATGTTTTTGTTTTGGCCATAGTTTGTATACTCTGAATCCACTACCTCCCTAATGGTTCTAGGATCATCATTAGTAAGAAACAAAGTAAAATTTGAACAAAAATCAATAAGAAATAGAGAAAAATTTGAAAAAAAATAAGGTGGAGTATACCTTTATGGCTTCCTTCTTTCCCAAACAAATCTCCTCGGTGCTATGGTTTGTGGTTCTTCTTCTGATTCTTGTTCTTCTATAGAGTTTAATTCATCATCCTTCAATTCAAACTCTATCTTTTTTAGTTCTTTCTTGCCTGGTAGGATTTAGTGTTTGGCGACATATTTTACTTCTCGAATATACACAACCTTCTTATTTATGGGTTCTAAAGGTTATAACCTTTTAGACCATCTTTATATCCAATAAAGATACACTTTTTGAGTTTTTTTAATCCAAATTGCTCCTATTGTTCTTTGGAACATGTATATAATACATACCACAACCAATTACCCTAGGCTGTTTAAGATAAGTTTTCTTACCAATCCATACCTCAAGTGGAGTCTAGTCATTCAACACTAATGAGGGTTATCTATACCAAATAACACACAATTTCCACTACCTTTGCCCATAATTTCTATCATAACTTGACACCATTGAACATGCTTCTTTCTTTCTCCATCAACGTTCTATTCATCCTTTCTGCAACTCCGTTCTATTGAGGTTTGTCTGAAATAGTATTCCGCCTTGCTATAGCACACTTTATACAATTTTTTTTTGAATTCATTCCCATAGAATTCTTTGAATTTGTTCCCATAGAAATGTCCACCATTATCTATCCTCAACGCCTTAATTTTCTTCTTTTTTTCTAGTTTTCCACAAGAGCCTTAAACTCTTTGAACTTGCCAAAGGCTTTATATTTATTCATGAGGAAATAAACCCATGCATTCCTCGAGAAGTCATTTATAAAAGAGACATAGTACCTAGAGCTACTAAGTGATGGAACCAACACAATTCCAAACACATCGGTATGCACCACCAATAATATTCCCTCCAACTTTGTAGAACCAAAGGTGAATCTTTCTTGATTTTCTTCCCATATAAACAATGTTAACAAAAAATCAAAATCCAGAGAGCAATTAGACATACATTCTACCATACCATTATTGTATTGTACTTGAAGGCCTTCTCTTGGATATGTCCTAGTCTTTGATACCATAACATAATATTCTATCCAAAGTTGTAGAAGTTTATCCTTCCTCTGCTCCACTCTTAAGAAAAACAGAATTGTTGCACTCATCACTAGCGATCTTTCCCAAAAAATTATACAGAGTTCAAATTCGAACTCCCCTCAACAATACCATTTATTCTCAAACCATCTTAAGAGTATCCTTTTCAAACATCATTTTTACACTTACATTGCTCATCTTGCTTACAAAAATAAAATTTATGACTAATCTTGAGATGTTCAGAACACTAGCGAGTGTTCTAGTCCTTTTACCCATTGAGCTTCAACTTGATTTTTCTTTGTCTTATGATTCTGGTTGTTGAGTCATCTCCTAAGAAAATATCATCATCATCAAATCTTTCACACTCACAAAACCAATACTTGTGAATGATCATGTGAAAGGATGTGCATGAGTTAACTAAACATGCCTCATTATCTATGTTTGTACTTGAAGAAGTCAAGTACACAACCCTTCCTTCATTTGTGAAAGTTTTTGTTTCTTTAGAAGGAGCATCTTTATATTTCTTTCATTTCTCAGGAATTTTAGACTATAATCTTTCTTGTAATGCCCTTATTTTCCACATCCCCAACACACCTTTCCAAACTTTCTTGGAGATTTAGATATTCCTATAGATTTAGATTACCACTAAAGGACTTATTTTTATTTTTATTCGGGGAGCGTCCTCTTACATATATACATCTCTATTTTGTATTTCCATGCTTTTATGTCCCATCTCCTTCGATAACAAGGACACGACTATTTCATTGAATTTTAAAGTAGTTGAATTACTACCTATGGAAACAACCAAACTATCCCACGAGTGTGGTACATAACAAATTGAAGAACGTATCTTCATCCAAAATATTAATATCAACATATAATAGCTAACTTTCCATAGTATTGAATATGTTAAAATGCTCTATTCTAAAGTATCCATCCTTTATTCTCAGATTATACAACATCTTCTACATGAACAATTTGTTCACTAGGGACTTAAATTGATATAAATCCCCTAACTTGTCCCACAAAGCTTTTGTTGTAGCTTCGCTTGAAACATTTAATAATACCAAATCTATGAGACACAATCCTATTGTGCACCTTACCTTTTGATCCGACTTGGTCTAGTATTCTATTGACATATCCATTGGTGTAGTACCCGAATCCACTTACGATCCACTAATCATTGTCCACCAATACATCTTCCATATTGAGCTTCCACAACTCAAAACTTTTCCCATTGAATATTTTGATTTCTATTTTGAAATTCTCTCCATTTCCTTAACATCACAAGAATAAATCTCACAGATATCCCCTTGTATTAGGGTCTACCACAAACCCAAGCCTAACCCCTTAAGCAAAAAGACATCCCCTTGAAGCTAAAATTTCTTTTATACCAAATGTAGGATCTAACCCTCTACAGTTAATTACTACAAATAAGTTCCTAATACATAGAAAAGATGCAATGAGAATTACACATATTAATAGAGTGATTTTATCATAGAAACCTAAAACCAAGAAAACTATATATATATATATATGTGTGTGTGTGTATATATATATATATATATATATATATATATATATATATATATATATATATATATACATATACATATACATATCATATACATATACATATACATAGATAGATAGATAGAGATAGAGAGAGAGAGAGAGAGAGAGAGAGATTCTTTTGTACAATATTTCATTGAAATATATATCCCACAATATCTACCAACATTGATGCATTTTAAGTACAAATCTAACATGAGCCGAGAGGGATCAAATTTATTCACGTGCAAACTAAATGAAAAATACAATGTGTAATTTTTCATTGTTTAAAATTATTTTTGAATGCTATATAGAGTATATATAAGACCAAATAAATGTTTTAACCATAAAAAACTTATTTATGGCAAATTAAAATGGTTTTTAATTATTAATATATTTTTAAGTATATGTCAATATTATTCATACTAAAATATTTTATTGATAATCTACATTCGATTTTTTATATACAACATAAAATATTTTATTTTAACAATGTGTATATATATTAATATATATATATATAATATATATCAAGTTGATATCAACATAAATTAGTTTAACAAATATTCTTCAAATAATTTATTTAAATGTTAAGGTTTAAGCATATTACTAACACATTTTTTTTACTTCTAATTACTTTACAACATATTAATTTTTTATGATTATACTGGACATTATTTTTCTAATTACATTATAGCATATTTATTTTCTTTTATTATAGCTGACATTATTTTTCTATTCAAAGCATAATTTTTTATTTTATTTTAAATGGGCACATGTCAACTCAAAGGACATACAAACAAACTTGCACATCCCCTCACACTAGGTTATAGAATGAGCCTCTCGGCTCAATTAACCACCAATCCATTTTCCTTGGATTATAATACAACCATAATTTCTTAAGAAGAAGTACAAAACCATGGTCAAAACCATCATGCACCACAAATTGTTTTTAGCAAAACTTGTGTGTCGAAAACTGTTAAAAACAAATGGGAAAAATTACCCTTTTTTGTTTTCATAGTTTCACCCCTGAAACTTAGCACAGGGGAGAAAAACAACCCCACTGAACAAGGTGCGGGGGGGGGGGAGGGAAGGGGAGGGTTTGCTGTCGCCCCCCTATGACCCCCTTGCTGCACATCACATATTTTATAGTGCATAGGGATAGTCGTGCAAAGAATATAACACATCCAACAAGTACCTCCATAGATACCCCTTATTATCCCCTAGCTACACTAAATTTTGATAATGCCATGTTGGAAGTCATGAATCAACTAGGATTCAAAACCAAAAGGTCATACTGGAGCATGTTTGGTGTTGATTTTCTCAAGAGGTTAAATTATGCAATATGCATTAGGGGATTTTTGAGGTCTAAAATGGGCTCCTAAGGAAATTATAAAATAATAGTGGAAATAATAAAATAAGATTAGATTACATCATCAAATTTTAGAGGGAAAAAAGAAAAAGTATTTTTTCAACTCGTATTTTCAAGTTATCTCCCTACGGGTTTACTCAAATTTTGAGTGCAAACACTCATTGGATGCATAATTTGATTTCTCATCCAAGGAGTACCCATTTTGCATACTTTCGATGGACCATATTACAAAAAAAATGAGAAATACATGAAAAACGTGATTGCAATCATGTTTTTTCATGTATTTCTCATTTTTCATGTAGCAGGGTCCATCGAAAATATGCAACATGGATACTATTTGGATGAGGAATTAAATTTTGCATCCAATGAATACTCCCGCTTGAAAATTGAGTAAAACCTTAGGGAGATGAGTTGAAAATATGAGTTGAAAAAGTAGTTTTATTATTTTATTATTTTTTAATCTTTTTACTTTTTTACTCAAAAAATGGTGAATCATCCCCCATGGTTGATGCCATCATCTTGAATCCTATTGGTTCTTACAAAGTTTATTTTGTTTGTACATTTTTCTTAGGAGACCCATTTTAGACCTCAGAATTCCCCTAATGGATTAATGATTTGAACGTTAGGCTTGGATTATATCTCGATAGAGCAACCTGTATGGAAGTTGCAATGGTTGATGTTCAAGTGATGAAGCTAGAGCTAGGATTAGAGTTGTTTTAGGGGTTATTCTTTCTTCTCATCTTTTTTATTTGATCATTTTCTCATATTACCTTGAATTTGACTGTACTAGCAATGTTGTTAAGTATGAAGCATTAATCCTCAAGCTCAATATCGACATGGTAATAAAGTTGTGAGTGTTTTATGATTCAAATTTAATTATTTAGCTGGGAAAAATTTATCTTTGGCTTAAAATGAAAGGTTAAAGCATTACCATAATGCAGTTTTGGATTCCTTTAAAAATTTTAAATGCAGTTTCTATTTATGCTATCCTAAGAGAACAAAATATGCAGGTAGATGTTATGGTAATTCTAATTGTTAATTTTCAACCTTCTACTTCATATTTCTTTTGCAAAAATGAAGTATAGGTTGTATTTAGACCAATTGTATTGGATAATGTTGATCTTTGAGAAGGATTTGATGATCATGCACAAATTTTAAGGTTCTTGATGAATTGACACAAATTATTTTCTTAGAAAATAAATTGGCAACAAGATGATGACCTAAGAAATAATTCATGCACAATTGGGCATTAGAACATTGTGCACTTGAAGACAAATATAATTCCAAAAGGATTGATGCCATTTAAAAATATTTTTGATAGGAACAATAGAGAAAAAACACCACTAGGACACTGATGACGCAAAAATTCAAGAAATTAATATTTTCTCTAAAAGAATCCCAAAGTTAATTAATATTAACCAAGCATGCAATATTGAACAAAAAAAAAGGCAAATTGAAGCTTTGATAAGGGAATTAAAATATGTTTTTCCTTTTTTCCTCTCCCAAGGAAAAATCCATATGATTTTATTTATAGAAATAGAATTAAACTATTAAATATTTTAAAGCATATATGTTTTCCTAGTAAGGCTTGTGGCATATGATACCTATAACTGCTCCCTTATACATGAGCAACTAAAAACTTTATTCGTGGTGATATTATATTATTCCCTAAAAAAATGTTTCCTTCATTTTTTTTGGAAATTATATCTTTTTCTTTAGTGCAAAATGTATTAGATATCATTCCTTATTTGTTTCAATCACCACCCATGACATGCACGCGTGTGTGCACACACACACACACATGGAAAAAATCAACCTCCCTTTGAGCACGAGGTCTAGAGTGAGGTTGCTGATCCTAGGCTAGCCCATATGTATATCCACTTAAGAGTTCACAAGGCTCAAAGTTTATACAAAAATATTCATAGGAACAAAGCCATTACAATAATCATTATGTCAGTAGTGGGGATTTGAACTTGGGTGGGGAAGATAACAATCATTTCGACTAACCACCCGAGATAACCTCAATTGACACCACACATGAAATATACTTGGGAAGTGACCCAAAAAGGTATGTTGTGTGAGTAAAAATTATATCCAAGGATCATGCAAATATTCAGAATTTTTCCTTCCATGATTTTTGAAGACTTTTTGGACTCCTCTATTCATTGCTTACCTTGATGTTGATAAACCATTTGTTTTCTTATTTATGTACCTATAGACATGTTCAAAGGAAATCTGGTGAAGGCTGATTGTAAAGACATAACATTAAGAAACAAATGCTACTGTGTAAAATTTCTTAGGACTAAATGTTGTTTTGTCTAGTGACTTACAAGGAGTGAATCCATAAATATTTGAATATGTGTTAGTCCATGTTCTCGAGCTAGCACCAAAACCACTTAGAGAGACATTGATTCACATGGGTTATTTGATTCTTGGCCAACTTTAGATTTGGAGGATATGCTATGGAAGGAATAAAGATGAAGGATTCCTCTTACCCCACCCTTAGGAGGGTTTCTTTGAGAAGCACCATTAAATAATTTTCATGGAAAATCTTTATTAATTATTTTTTCAACTCATTGTTATATGTTGTGTTCTTTTCCTTAAACTAAGGAAATGTAGATACTATATTTAAGCTTTGGACAACATTAGAGGTAAAGCATATTTAACTTCAAATAATTTCGAGTTTTTGGCCAACCATACTCCCTAAGAAAGAGTGAAAGGGAGAGATCGATACCTTCTACTTTCCCTATTGGTGCACCAAGTTATTAGAGCCTACTCATTCAGGTTATTCCTTCCACTTCATTTCAATATTTCTTTGTAAATTGGCATGAAAAAATTAGATACGAGTTTGTTTCTTCATCTGGTGTCCCCCAAAATTCCTTTTTTGAATATTATCCTAGTTTAAATATTTGTTATTTAGGAGTAACTACATGAATATTCTATATTTTGTTTAAGACTTAAATATTATAGACCTTTTTACACTACTAGACTTGGATATTCTCTCTTCCCTCACCAACTATAACTTTATGTCTATTGCTTGGCACATAACCCCTACTTGGATTTAATGAACATGTAATTTAATCCTCATAATCTCTCACTATAACATAATGGGCTATAAGATTTTAGTATAAATTCAACAAGTAACTACATCCTCCTCCCTTAGATTGATCTCCCTCTAGGATAGATAATGGTATTGCTATATAATTGTCCTGTCACATCTAGAAAATTTTCATGAGTGCATAAAAATCCTCATCTCTTATATTTTGAATCAATTATGGAGGAAATATATGAAAGATACTAGTTATAATCCATTCATCTAGCCCAATTTATACTTTTTATTCCTTTCCTAAATGCCACACTAGTCGATTCCCAACCAGAGGAAAAGTTGTAATGATTGCTTTCCATATAATTTAGGTGTTTTGGATTCTCTTAATAAGGTTTCTTATCCATCCAACCATTATTTATGGAACATTGAAATTTTCCTTGATGAATTTATTCTACAATTCATAACATTGAATTAGTCTCCATAAATTCTTTGGAGATAACCCCTTAATGAAAGTGAAGATATCTTTTAACCCCAATCCTCCTTTAGCCTTTGGTATTTATATCTTTTCAAAGAAAATAAAATAATTCCTTTTTTACCTCACTTTCTTGACCAAATAAACTTGTAACTTAGACACCCGATCCTTTGTAACACTCCTTTGGTTATCCATGTGATGAACATCAAATAAATTGGAATGAGCTTCTAGACTTACTTTCATGAAAACTAGTCAATCCATTTTAGATAGCCCTCAATTACACTAAGTATTTATTTTTTCCCTCTACCTTTTTTATCAACCATTGCTAGTCCCCTTTATATGTAGGTTTTAAGCCCGTATAGAAATTACCTGCATACGAATTCTAAAATAGAGAAAATAAACAATGCGAGAGCATAAAACATAAAACACATATACACAGAGATTTTCCCATGGATCCCAAAACCAGGACTACCAGGTTGATTTTTCATTATGTTCCTTTTAATGTTACAATACATATTTATACATGCCGAAGCATCCAATACCATGGACCAAAAACCATCACGTCCAAAACCATGGACCGAAAACCATCGCATCGAAAACCATGTGCATAAACCATGCACAAAACCGTAGATAGGTTTGCCCAACCTAATATAGGGTCCAATTTTTTTCTTGGGGCGCTGCCCCGGACCCCATAGAGGTGGGCTAACCACCCCCCTCAAATCCCCCAGATAGGGGGGGCTACCCCTCTCCCCCCTGTGACCCCCCTGTTGCGCAGTCGACGCAATGAAGGGTTAGCTCCGCTCCCCCTCTAACCCCCCAGTTAACTACGTGGGCTAGTCATGGAAAGAATATAACACAACCCAACATTATCCCACTTGTTGTTTTCTTTCCATAGGGGGACACATGAGAGCTTAGTCATTTATCCAACCCTGCAATGCCCATTATTTCTCTACACCAAGAGAACTTCTTAGAGCTCAAATATTTTCTTGATGCATCTGAAGTATTCTTCAAAGTGTCCACCTTTACCAACAACACCTTTTTGTCTTCTATCATATCCCTCACAAAGTGATACTGAACATCAATGTGTTCTGTCTTTGAATGATAAGTAGGGTTCTTTGCCAAGAAAATTGCACTTTAGCTATCACAGTCTATCCTTATAGCTCCCTGTACTAACCCCATACTTGAACACAATATCTACAACCAAACTACTTCGTTGCTTGCATGAATGGCTGCCATGTATTATGCCTTTGTAGTTGATAGTGCCACTACATATTGTTTCTTACTCATCCAACTGACTGCACCTCCAAATAGGTTAAAGACATACCCACTTATAAATCTTCTCTGTTCCAGATCTCCAGCCTAATCTGCATCAACAAATCCACGAATATCCAAAACTCTGTCCAATCTTGGTCTTCCTTTGTAGCACAAACCATAATCACTAGTGCCATGCAAATACCTGAAAACCTACTTCACTGTTGTCCAATGCTCCTTCCCTGGTTTTGAGATAAACCTACTCAATGCTCGCATTGCACATGCAATGTCTGGTTTAGTACATACCATCACATACATTGGACTACTGACTACACTTGCATATGGAACACGAGACATGTCCTTTTCCTCTTCTTGTGTCTTGGGACACTGTTCGACAGATAACTTTACACCTATAGGAATAGAAACCTTCATCGGTTTACTATCCTGCATTTTAAACCTCTGCAGTATTGTCTCAACATAATTCCTCTGGTTTAACCAGAGCTTCCTCTTTGCCCGATCTATTTTAATTTCCATGCCCAAAATATAGTTTGCAGCACCAAGATCTTTCATGTTGAATTTGGAAGACAATTGGGTCTTCAAATCCTAGATAATTTCTTTGTCATTTCCAACCAGCAACATATCATCCACATACAAGACCAGATAAATAACATGGTCACCAATTAATTTAAAATACACACAGTGATCTGCTTTGCTTCTGGTGAAGCCAAGTACCCAAATAAATGTATCAAATTTCTGATACCACATCCTTGGTGACTGTTTTAACTCATACAAAGACTTCTTTAACTTGCATACCAGTTTTTTCTTACCTTTCACTGCAAAACCTTCAGGTTTCTTCATGTAGATCTCCTCTTCTAGATCCTTGTGAAGAAATTCTGTCTTCACATCCATCTATTCTACCTCAAAATCAAAAGTAGCAGTAACAGATAAAAGTAATCTAATAGAAGCTACCTTAGCAACAGGAGAAAAAATATCACCAAAATCAATTCTTGGCACCTGGGAATAACCTTTTGCTACCAACCGAGCTTTGTATTTCTCCACCTTTCCTTCTGCATTTGTCTTCTTCTTGAACACCCATTTGCTTCCAATGGGTTTCCTTACTAGGTTCCAAAGCTTATAACCCTTTAAATCATCCTTATACCCAATAAAGATGCACTTTTCAGATTTACCATTCAACTTGGTTCTTTTCTCCTTTGGAACATGTACATATGCATCACATCTAAATAGCCTCAGATATGAAAGAGAGGGTTCCTTACTAGTCCATACCTCTTGTGGAGTCTTATCCTCCAACGCTAATGAAGGTGACTTGTTGACTAGGTAACATGTAGTCTCCACTGCCTCTACCCAGAATTCCTGTCCTAGCCTGACACCACTGAGCACGCTTCTTGCCCTTTCCATCAACGTCTTTTTCATTCTTTCTACAACTCCATTTTGCTCAGGTGTATATGGAGTAGTATTTTTCCATGCTATACCACACTTCTTACAGAATTCTTCAAATTCCTTACTACAAAAGTCTCGATGTTATCTGACCTCAACACCTTTATTTTCTTCTCTCTCTAGTTTTCCACCAGAGCCTTAAATTCTTTAAACTTGTCAAAGACCTTATATTCCTTGAGAAGTCATCTATAAATGATACATAGTACACAGACTTACCCAGTGATGGAACCTTCATAGGTCCAAACACATCACTGTGCATAAGCTCTAATATTTGTTCACCCTCTTACCACCAGAGGGGAAACTCACCCGATTCTGCTTCCCATATACACAATTTTCATAAAAATCAAAATCCAGAGAGATATTACTCATACCTTATACCATACCTTTACCATGAACTATTCGAAGGCCCTTCTCTCCAGTATGTCCAAGCCTTTGATGCCACAACATGGTCCTCTCCAGAGACCACTAGATTTTCTGCTCCAATTTTAGGAACCACAAAACTGTTGCACCCATAAACAACAATGCTACCTTGTAGCTTATACATAGTTCCAATCCGAACTCCCCACATCAATACCAGTGCTCCTTGAACCATCTTGCAATTATCCTTCTCGAACACTGTTTTTTACACCTCCATCATCCAGCTTGTTTACAGAAATCAGATTTCTCACCAATGTAGGAATATGAAGAACACCCAGAAGTGTTCTAACCCTTCCACCTTGCAACTTCAACTTTACTTTTCCACGACCAACAATTCTAGCCTTCTTGTCATCCCCAAAGAAGACATCACCACCATCATATTTCTCATACTCACATAACCACTCTCTATGGGGAGTGAAGTGAAAGGATGCACCTGAGTCAATCAACCATACCTCATGATCTACATGTGAACTTGAAGAAGCCAAAGTACACATCCTCACCATCATCTGAGTTGGTTTTCGCCTCTACAGAAGGAGCATCATCAAATCCCTTTCCTTTGTCAGGAGATTTAGATTTATAGTCCCTTTTGTAGTACCCTTCCTTACCGCATTTCTAGCAAACCACCTTTACAGGGTTTCCCGGAGATTTAGATCTCCCTCTAGATTTAGATCTCCCACTCGATGACTTATTTTTGTTTTTGTTCTGGGACCATCCTCATACAGACAAGGCACCATCATTCTGGCTCTCCATATTTTTCCGTCTCATCTCCTTCGTAAGAAAGAATGAGACTATTTCATCAAACTGCAAGGAAGTTGCATTGCTACCTATTACAATAACCAGACTATTCCACGAATCTGGTAGAGAACACAACAAACTGATGCACTTATCTTCATCTGAAATTTTAATATCAATAGATAATAACTGACTTACCACAGTATTAAATGCGTTCAGATGCTCTATCACCGAGTCTCCATCTTTCATCCTCAGGTATACAACCTTTTCCATAGGAACAATTTATTCACCAGAGACTCAGATTGGTATGAAGTCTCTAACTTGTCCCACAAAGCTTTAGCCGTAGCTTCCCCTAATACATTCAACAATATTGAATCTGAGACATACAATCGTATTGTGCTATTTGCCTTCCGATCCAACTTCTTCCATTCTTCATCAAACACTCCCGTTGGTTTAGTACCTGGATCTACCATGATCCACTGATCTTTATCCACCAACAAATCCTCCATCTTGAGTTTCCACAACTCAAAACTCTGACCATTAAATTTCTCGATCTCTATCTTTGCACTGCTCGCCATCTTCTTTCACCACTAGAATTGATCCCGTAGATCTCCCATTGAACAAGGTCTACCACAGGCCCAAGCAAAACCCCTCAGCAACAAAGGTGTCCCCTTGAAGCCAAAACAACTCTGATACCAAATGTAGGTTTTAACCCCGTATATAAATTACCTGCATATGAATTCTAAAACACAGAAAATAAACAATGCAAGAGCATAACACATAAAACACATATACATAGAAATTTTCCCCTAGATCCTAAAACCGAGACTACTAGCTTGATTTTTCATTATGTTCCTTTCAGTGTTACAACACATATTTATACATGCCAAAGCATCCAATACCATGGACCGAAAACCATCGTGTCCAAAACCATGGACCGAAAACTATCATGTCCAAAACTATGTGTGTAAACCATGCACAAAACCATAGGTAGGTCTGCCCAACGTAATATACGTGGGCTAGTCATGGAAATAATATAACACAACCCAACATTCTATATGTGTTAGCTTTTAGTTGAAATCCTAAATATTTCAAGCTAATTTTTTGTTGTTGTAAGAAAACATATTTACATTATATTAAGAGGAAAAAAATGTACATAGTTTACATCCATGAGAGTATTCTCTGCCTCGCTACAAGGAAACCAGAGATACGAGATGAAAATATATGCCCCAAGAAGATGAAACTAGAGCACTAGAAGTTTACATATGAACTGGTAGTTATCAAGATGCAGAGCATGAGACCTGACATCTTTGCATCGAGCATTTGTAAACTAAAACTGATGCGGAACAAAAAATGCACTAGTGAGCCTCATGGCTCTATGCCACTCACTTGCAAAGAAAACCATAATAGAAATTGTGTGGTGGTTACCACTGAGCCAAAACAGGCTAAGGATTACCAACCTAATGGTCTTCATGGAGCTAGGGTATTACAGTTTGTCACATTGAAACCGCATAGTTGCCATGCTGGAGCCACACTAAACTTGAGTGCTACCGTGAGCCTATATGTTACTAGAGTCTGTAGGAATTTCCTCCAAGATGTAATAGTTGTAGGAGCTGAGGCAGGGAGGTGAGTGGTGGGGGAGCTTCAACCACTAAAGTAGTGAGGAGATGAGGAGCCGAGTCGGTAGAAGAGGGGTCATAGGAGCACTGGTAACAAGAGGAGATGATGAGTTGACTAGAGGGGAGCGAGGGAGAGAGAGAGTGGGGGAGGAGGGAGACAAGAAATTTGGAGGAAATTTGATTCTAAGATCTATGGCCAGGCGCTTGATAGAGGAGAAAGATTGGCTTTGGAAAGCAGAGAGCTCAACAATCCAACTAAAGGATTTCAATTTCAAATGACCTATCTCCTTGAGCTGGAGAGAAAGGAGGTTTTGGAGGGTCTAGAATGTTAAACAACCTATACGAGTATCTTCCTCCTCTAATGTAAGGGCCTCTATTTTGATGGAATCATGAATTCCATAGTCAAATAGGGTTGTGATAGAGGCTTCATCAAAAGTTGTGTGTGGATGTCCATGACCCCTACCACTGGGAGGGCATCATCCATTGCCTCTATTGTGATTCATTATATGATGGCAGAAGAGAAATGTCACAAAGTCGGAGTTGGGGGAGGAGGGAACATTGGAGAGAATGACCAGGAGAAGTGGCCTAGAGGCCATTGTCTTTGTCTCTTTATTGCTGGAGCGAGTGAGCGAGCGAGAGAACTAGGTATGGGGACTCTAGGTGTCAACAAGAGAATTTAAGAACCATGGATGCCACTTGTTGAAGGAGTTTCTCTAGGTGGTAATCGCTGACAATGGATCTAGGGAGTTGTGCTGATCCTCCCACAAGGAACCGAATTTGGGGGATTTCAACCTAACTTATTTTTTAGCACCATTGAAGGAAAATAATTGGTTGATAAATACTTTGTTTCTCTCAAGGATACCCAAAAAGGTCATTATTTATTTTCTGTTTATCTTCATGTCTTTATCCATGTAGAAAAGGTTAATGATTTCATTGAGCTTCTTACCTATTCTTGTAGAGCCATCATACAAAATAAGGATAATGTCAACAAAGAGTAGGTGGTTCACATAAAAGGATTTCCAAACATTTATCTCTTTGCAGCTCCCATGCTTGCCAGATTCCTTTAGTGATTTTCTCAAACCTTTTGCAATGAGAAGGGGAAGTATTGGGGTTGGGGTTGGGGGAGGCAGGGAGAAAATTGAAACTATTGTGTAAGCCCTCTTTTTGGAATGAAGAAGGAAGATGTTGCACTACTTATAAGGATAGAAAAATATAAAATTGATACAATTCATTATCCAAGAAACAAAAGGGGGAGAAAAACCCAGATGAATAAGGGTTAACCTTATATAGAGCCAACACACCTTGTCATATTCTTTGGATAAGTACACTTTTATTGGCATAACTTTTAACTTTTTAAACTTAGTAGAATGTAATCTATTTTTCGCAACCTCCATTACCTCTTGAAATTTTCTTCCCTCCAAAAATCCAAAATATTCAAGATTTGTTGAGATAGGATCCCTTTCAAAGTTCTAGAAAATATCTTTGATATGATTTTATAGATGCATTTACATAGTGATATTGGTTGGAAATTTTCAACTAGTTGGCTTATCAATATTGGGGATCATGGCTATGAATATTTTGCTAAATGCTATTATAGTTTTTCTATGGCTCTTGATGACTCAACCACCCTCCCACTAATAAAAATTGAGCCAATTTTCAATGGCCCTTTGTTGTTCTTGCAATGACATTTCACCACTATAACGACAAAAGGAGGTTTCACTATGTGTTATTTTTGGTACAGTCATACTATCAACGTTTTTTTACAATCATTGTAATTTCGACACTTGTTATTAATTAATAAACCGATGGAACAATGGTTTTATGGTCTCATACAATTGACGATAATAGTCACCAGTATACTAAAGAAAGTGGAGATCCTTCGAAGAAACAAATCACCAGTCTACTAAAGAAAGTGGAGATCGTTCGAAGAAACCAGTCAGTCTACTAAAGAGTTTGATTTGGTCTACCAACAACCTCATTCACAATCGTCAGAAGACCAACAAAATAAGAAATATCGGTCTACCATTGAAAAAATACATCTTTCAATGAACTTGCTTGTCCTGCGATAGTTATATGTTACCTATCATCGTATGACCGATGGGACTGTCTTTTCGGTCTTCCAACAACGTCAACCTCCTTCGTCGGAAGATCGATGAGACAAAGTATTTAAAAAAAATAATCCAAATCTTTAAAAAATTAAACAAGATGATGTTATTAAAGTAATGTCATATGTTAATAGAATTATATAGGTAAGAATACAAAGACGATTGAAGAACAAAACATTACGCTACATAAGGTATTTGAATTTATAGATTTTAGCTGAATCCATTATTGCATGGAAATGCAAGTATGGCCTCTGGATGGAAACATTTCAGTGATCCAATCTAAGTATGCATGGAATATACTAAAAATATTTAATATACCTGATTGCAAGTTAGCACTACATATAAATGCAAGGTGAAGTTCCATTGAATTACAATTTGTTGAGTAATAATGCTCCTCCCTATTAGAGAGAATTAGCTCTGTCAATGATAATTGGGAAGTGAATCCACATGTTGCATGTGGATCAAGTCTGGATTAAGTAATTTTAGAGACTAGAAATGAGCACACTTCATGGAAAACAAATGGAGGTACCGTCCTAGTGACACCATTTTTTGGGTTTTTATGCATATAGAACATACATATTGTTAGTAATAACATATCTTTAAATACCATTCAGATAATCCTATCCCATTGAAATATTAGACAATAAAATACTAAGGCCATCTCTTAAGTGGACAGGAGGTGGAACTTTAATGTCACCTTGTTCCGTTGGAAATAGTGCTATCAAGTTCAATAGTTTCAAACTTGAATTTTTATGGTCCAAACCAAAATCTGAATTGAAATTGACATTGGTTTCAACTAGTTCAAGACAAAAACAATAAAACTAGCCAATTCCAACCCAAATTGGTTTTGTAAGAACAAATATGACCCACGGTGCCTTAAGGCCCTCCAAAAAAGAAATAAAAAAGGAAATTACAGTCTATATCTACCAAACCTAGCCGAATAATTAGTCTGAATGACCCACTAGAATATCCATTCAATTTGACCCATTAATCCAAATCTTGGAAAAACCTAGTCAAACCTAGGTTCACAAGGTCAAAACTGACCTATTGGTAATTACTAATCAAGTCAACTTAGACTCAATAAAAAATTTCCTTATTTTGTGCGACTTGCCAAATCAAAGCAAAGTCAACTCACCAATGCATCTTTAAATACAAATTTGTGGGTCACTTTAAACATTTTGACTCATTGCTTCAAATTGGAGAGGTTTTCCAAGCTTCTGTTTAAAACAACAACTAACTATACTGTGTAGAACACTACTAAGGTTTGAAGTTGAATTTTGTACTAGGGCTCATGATCCACTATCTAGCTAAGATTGTTCTTACCAACAAAATAATTTATGTGATATATAAATGTATTGTGAAGTAAATTATCTATTCTAGAATAGGCATAACACTTTCTCAATCGTGAATATGTAAAAATATGTTAACAAATTTGTAACCCACCAATTTAATTGTTATATAGCAAATTAGATCTCCAATTTCCAAGATAATTCACCTTCAAGATTTGTATATCTCCATTTACGAAGAAAATTCTCCTTCAAGATTTATATGATCTTCATTTACCAATGCTGCTCATGTCCAAGCTACTGTTAGAGTCCTTATTTGGTTTTTTTGTGCAGTCTTGTTAATAATGGTCATCTTAGACACTAGAAATGAAGATACTAAATAATTAGGTCAAGAAACAAATGTAGAACATTTATCTAAGGCCAATTTTACTTGGTCATAACAACCTTCCACAAAATAGTTAGGTTTGACAAGAGTGATTATATATTAATTAAATTCACCTTTCTATAAAAATATACATGTCAAAACCTTAGTACAAACAAGTTTTACCATTCATTTTTTGGTAGGTTGGAGATGCACACAAAAACATAAATCATAAAAAAATCATTGGAAAGGCTACCAACATTCATTTCCATAATAATAATACAAGATCCTACAAGGAATGAGTTTACAAAAGAATATTTAAATAAAGAAAGAACTCACAGAAAAAAAAGCAACAACATGGAAAAATTATATAGTAGCAAAGGAAAATTGCTTACAAATCCTGAGGAAGTGTTGAATCATCAATGATTGAATATAAAAAAATGAACCACCACTTTTAATGCTCAAAAACTTGAGTGAATCCAAGTCCGTGTATTCATTTGTAACAAAAACTATAACAATGGTGACACATGCTTGAACAACCACAACAACTTGTGAAATGCATATTAGTATATATTGGTCTTAAAGATCAACATCAACCAAATTTGAAAACAAGCAGATGAAACAAAGTTACCTGATCCTTGTAAAATGGAGTCTATTTTGGAAGCAATGCATGGTATGCATCTTCACCTCTGCTGGCATATTGCTTGCTATAGTGTATGGTATCCAACTGTCCAACGCCATGGACAAGGGGCTAGATAAGAAAGAAAATACCCTTTCTGCATAAATTTTCCAAATTAGCCTTACTAACTCTATCTTGGTGTTTATCAGATTGGGTAAAGGGCTAGTTAACAAAAATATGAATGAAGTGGATGTTAACAGATACTTCTAATGTATAAAAAATTGTACATAGATGAGGTGTTGATGAAGTAGCAAGCTCATATTTCAATACGGTAGTCTATGATATGATTATACATTAGGGACTTGTGATTACTATTCATAATACGTAAGCACTCATATTACATACAACTAGGTTCCTTAACTGATCACATGTTTTGTATGCTTAGATTGGTGATGAGTATAAGTAATGGAAATCATAGGTAGTTATAGAGCTTCATACCACAATATAGATTTTGAAGTAATATTATACAAGTACTCATGTAAGTTAATGGTTTTACTTTGTCATTAGGGATTATTATAACCATGCTTTAACATAATTTAAGCAAAGGAAATCATATTAGTGTATGTACATAACTCTAATTGTGTTACTAGTAAGAGTCATTACTGCTTTGTGGAATACCTGCAACATGATGATTTTAAGGGATTTATGAGTAATAAGCCTTGTTTAGGGATAAATGTACTATGCCTTATAAGTATAATAATGTTTATGAGTTGAATGGTGATAACAATACTAGTAATACCATTCTAATCAATATAGATATGCTAATAATCACTAGTACTCAGATCAAGACGTTTGTGAACTCAATACAATAGTAGAATCACAATACTATATCAATGATATTGGATATAATGTAATCATAGTATGTTAAATAAGACAACCTAAGCTCCATGGTATCTAATTTGAATCACCACTTGTATAATAATAACTCCTATCGATTTCCCTTATTCATATTGCAGATTCATCGGGTTTTCTAGTCCTTTTACTTGGATGTGGTAAATATAAGTAAATTAATACCATTGTATTTATAAGAAAGATCATGGCTATTATACTCATATATCTTCCTTGTTTGATCAGTTCCATTACTTGATTAACGGTGTTCACATGAACTAAGGGGAATCATTGGAATGATAACCTCAATGGAAGTACTAATCATAACTAGTATATCATATTCAATAGGGTAAAAACATGACCAAGCAAAGCACATATACCATAGTTCTTCATATGATAGTGAAAACCATTACCCTTACTAACACTAAGTTGGATATAAGTATTATATGGATACCACTAATTTTCTTATTACTAGTATTCACCCTTATTGTTCACGTAATCACAATAATTAAATTCACTCTAATATCGTGATTACAAGCTACTAGTACGATCTCCATGTAACCTCGCAAGTCAAGCATAGTTCAAGCTCATGTGTTTGATACTAGATTCTTATTCACACCACTTTCTTATCACTTATTAATACACCTTTATTAGGGATATGATTATGACATCATATAAGTTAAGCTATTAGAGTAATCTTAAGCTTATAAGGCTAACATATACGCATACTATAATCAAATATTACATGAGCTCTAAGCTGAGTGATTAGAGAACATACTACTATTCCCATTATATTGAGATCTCATGTAAGGTGTTATATGTTGGAAAAGTAACTAGGTTCTGACTACATAATTGTATTTGTACTCATGTCATTATTTCTATCTTATGTAACAAACAAAAGAAGAAAAATAAATTATTATCTTCAAGCATGGGTTTCATGCTTCTTTGGATTTGTCAACTAGGTTAAGCACATTATTCACGATTCTAGGGTTTTTCATGTCATAAGAATAATTATCATGATTTAAGAGAGTTAATATTAATTGTATAAGACCCATTTGGGCAAGTTGTAACATGTAAAATAATTTATTTTTGAGTCTAGAAATTCAAGAAGACTTCCAAGACCAAGTCAGCCTAACTCAAGAACAAGTCGGCCTAGAAGAGGCCTTTTCGATGACATGTGAAGGATATATAAAGGAGATGAATTCCATTTATTTGAAGGCACTACTGAAGTTTGATTTGAAGTAAGAATAGAAGGGAATTCAAGAGCGAAAGTCAAGGAATAAGAAGCAAAATCAAGAAGAAGAAGATTCATCTTTTCTACTCATTTTATCTCACATGTGCGAGGAATATAGGTTTCTGTAGTTTCTAGGGGCCAAAAGTTTGAGGTCGTATTATAGACTTAAATTGCAGGACTGAAACTTTGATTGAGGCATATTTTGGAGAGTTTGACTTACATTGACTTTGAAAGAACTTGACTTGTATGGAAGGAGATCATTTGGAGGGATGAATTGGTGCTTGGAGGAGGTTTGACTTTAGTCTTTGGGTCTTAAAGGCCTCATTTTGATATGATCCAATAAGAAGATAATTGTTTTGGCTTTCCCCAGTTGTGGAGTTTTTCCCTAGCGTGTACCCTATATCTTGTTTTCTTTGTGTTTCATGATCTTCATGTTTTGATAATTTCTTGATGAAGAAGTGAAAAAAATAAAATAAAATTCCAACTAATATCACAAGTGATTATCACGTAAGGAAAATCAACATTAATCTTCAACTACATTGATTTTCCAACATTATAAGAGCTATACTTCCCACTATATGCTTAGTATGGAATTGGAATCATCATGGTTAATAATGATGCTTCTAATCCACTCTGTTTATTGAGATTGGTTGGCTAGTAATGACCACAAGTACTAGTGAGGCTCATTACCTTGTTCATGGAAAAAATAATTAATTCCAATGATTACCATAATAAATGGGGTTTTTACTCTCTATATAACATATTACTAAGCTTGATTACTCATTTCATTCTCTTAGCTCTTATATCCATAATGCAACTAAAAACTTATTGCCAACCCTCCCATCAAAATATTTGGGGTTTCGATTAGCAAAAAGGACACAACTCACTAAATTGGAAGGAAGGTCTGAAGAATATAAAAGAAAGAATGAATAATTGGAGTATGTTGATGGGAAAAAATGTCCTAACAACAGTCAGAGGGCCTCCATGGTGTGAAGTCCCAATTATACCTCACATTATCTAGGATAGGAGCCCCATTTGGTATGTGGGGTGGACTACCACCATGAATGCTCACTCCTGGCTGCCAAATGTGGATATGTTAGAGTGAGGGAATGAATGAGATGCTAGAAAAATGGGAAAGGGATCATCTCATGATTGATAACAAGTATATTGGAATACATGAATGTAACAACAAGAAAATAAGAAGAAGCATTCCTCAAGAAGCGTTTGTGAGCTAAAACCATCTCAAACATTCATAAAGAGGAAAGTACTAGTTCACAATAGGTTACTGGCATAACATGAGATAGGAAAGCAAGGACTCAAAGGAAACATGCAAGCAATAAAACAAGAATTAGTTCATTAACATATTTCCCACATGAAAGCACACATACAAACACAATGGAAATACATGACAGCCAATACAACCACCATACAAATGCATGGAAATCAATGCAAAAAGTGAATAAATTATTATTATCCATGTTGCAAATTAAAGTACATATTCAACAAGTCCATCGAAACCTAGTGGTGGAACATGGGCTTCTAATAGATTCTTACAAAGAAAAACCTTAGCCTCACCACAACTAACCCTACTAATTTCCAAGAGATGAGGGCCTCTAGCTCCTTAAGTATAAAAAAGCTATCTAACGCGAGTCCTAACTTAGGTGCTAAAGTCCCCTACAAATGAGGCATGAGGGTATCTTAATAGAAATGAGGTGATTGTTCACCTACCATGGCCTTTCTCCTATCCTCAGGACTCTCTCATGTCTAATGACTATTACATGCTCAATTTTGTTTTTGCATAGCTGTTAGCATTATGATAAGAAAAATTTACATTATGATAGAAGGGAAACCATCATGAGACTAGAGATGGTCATTGGAAAACCTAGAGTACTTATTTCTAATGTTGTTGCAAAGTCATGGAGACTTGCATTAGTTGATGAGTAGGGTTATGATGTTCATTTTTTGTATGGAATGTCTATTTTCCTGCTACTACATATGACATCAAGTAGATTATTTTTTAGGAATGATATCAACACCCCACAACTTTGTTGACATAGTGCCTTGGGCATCTATATGTTCCTAAATCATGTATGGAGCCAATTCTCTTGCATGTTGGAACCCTATTTTCACAACATTTGTGTGAAACCCCTAGTTGAAATCAATGGCCCACATCATTCTTAGCTTAAAAAAGATGCATTGTATGATAGTTTACTGGTTCATTGACAATATTAGAGCTTATTTCTCTCAACTCAATCCTATCTTCCTTTTAACAGGTCAACAATCTTGTTTCCTCCTTTTACCTGCAAGAAAATCATATGGTCATATATATTTTAGTCAAAGAACAATACTAAATACATAACATATTAACTAAAATCAAGATATTAATCTAGACCCCTATATAGTCCTTTTCTGCACTGTAATATTATCAAGGTATGTATAGCTCATGCAGGATCGTTCTAAGCTTCCCTAACCTTGTTTCGGAAGAAGTCCCTTGCCAACAATCATGTCCTTATTTAAAACAAACAAATACAAGGTCTTTGAGATCATCATCATCCTCCAATTCATGATCCTTCCCAACTCTTTGCAATTTGTGTTTTGTTCCAGAACCCTATACCAATGCATATTTAAATTGCTTCAATATATCCTTGTGGATTTCAGTACAAAAAACTTCAATAATTCATGATTTAGATGAAATAATAACAAGATATTCATAGTCCAGATTCACTCCCTTTGGATTTGTATATATTTGGGTCAAATTTAAGTACTCCCATATCTTCTCCAATTGGTCATCTAAATTCCACTCTAGGTAGGCACTGACTGGGCAGTGGTGAGGCAATTTATCCAAAATCTCCACTGATTATTTGAGGGTTATTTGGTTAATATTGTTAACAACCATAAATGAAAGGAATATATATGCAAATACCTTCAATCACATCAGTAAGGTCATCTATAGTTTCATCACATCGAAGAGAAATATCAACATTGTGAATCTTATATCTCTGCAAATTGCCCTAACAGTCTCAAGGTCTCGGTGTGTGTTGGCTGCAGTAAATGTGGAATTTCTTTCACCCTTGCACCTCTTCCTAAATTTCATATTAGGAGGTTCCTTGTTCAACCTGATTCAAAATTCTTCAAGCTCTTTTTCCATAATGTGCTTGTGAGTAATGAGCTCGATAACATTAATAACTATCAAATTACAATCGCAAGTTCTTGCGATACTGATAACTTACCTTCCTCTCCCTTTACCATCTTTTTCACCTTCAATGATTCCTGGAAGGTTTAGTAACTACAACTTTGCACCTTTATAACGGATAACACCAAGAATTCATGTTAAAGCGGTGAATTCATATGATGCCACCTCAAAGAAGGTACCTACCAACTTGTTTAGAAGAGTAAAATTTCCAACTAATGGAAACCTCACAAGTCCAACATGAGAATCTCCACTTGTAGGAGCAGAAAGAATTTATTGTTGTAATTTAGCAAGCTTGGCCTTTAGCAAACCCAAATGATGGGATGTAGGTTTGTTTTTATGTGTTTTTTCCATATTAAATGCAACAGGTAATGTAAGGTCTCTTTCAAATGCACATAAAGGTTCTTGATTGATTTCACCACTTTGCCTTGCTCTACAAAATGTGGTGGATTAATTGACAAGAAACCTATTTGGACCATAGAAAATCATTTTGTGGGAGTGGGAAAAGATAAATGGTCCCTATGTAATTGCATTAATTTTCCTTTAGGTGAAAATGTCCTGCAACCACTATTTTCTGTAGTTAAAAATCATATGCATATGAATCATGCCTATTGAACTTGAAGTAAAACCATTCTCAGAAAATGATGTTGCCCAAAACTCACAAGCACTAAATGGTCCAACAATTCCTGGGTGCTTATTCTAGAAAGCCTCTAATCTCATTGCAGCAGTATGAACCTCATTTCCTATTTCTTCGCTAGGAACAATGGATCAATCTTGTTTTCTCTGTTCTCTCATTGGTGAATAGATTACAAAGTCCCCAAGGCATACAAGAAGCTAAAAAAAGGCTCGTCCCTGCATTAGATTATGTCCTTTACATGGGATCAAGAAATAGCGTGTCAATTATTTCTAATATGGATCTACAGTGAAGCCATATATATTAGTTATATCACACATGGAAATTTTTCTTTCTATAAACCATATCCTGACTGCCTCTTTGTTTGGCGATCTAACTGTAGGAATATCTATTGAAAGTATTTCTCATATGATCAGTGTAGCACAACCTTTCAACAATATGTATGTCTATTATGGTGTGAGAAAAATTGAGGCATTGAGCATAATGGTAATGTTGGTAATTGAATCACAAGAACTATTATCATATCAATGAAGCTAGTTTTAAATCACATTTATAATGCCGATGCATTTGGAAATGTGATTAATGAATTAACAAGAGACCAATCCCATGCTAGTCACGGTCTTTGTCCATGCGAAATCACAGTTTGGAGTTACAGTACAAGTGAAGATTGTAAATGCACTTTAAGACTTAATAGAATAGGTAAGAAGGACCAAATGCAAGTTGCATTGCTAGGCCATAGGGCTGATAACGACTACGAATGTGATCTGCAATCTTAGCTTTGTCACATCTCATGTTTGTAGTGCAAGTTTCATTTTGGAATTATGCGATAAATTTATCGCACATGTTGTACTCAGTGAGGTGGCAGGTCACAACCTTAGAGTGTAGAGATGAATTGTTGCAAATGTAAAATGTGATTTACATCTAAGTGTGAGAGGGGTTTAGGTAAGGCCACAAATCACAAACTTAGTGGCTAGTGAGGTTGCCACTACACATTTCAATTATGGTTTGCAACTTCAATGGTTCTTGAGACAAGATGTCATGTGGTACATTTTCCTAGATTATTATCAAGCCTCTTTGCTTTGCAATAAAATCAACATTAACTAGGTTCACAAAAGTATCAGATACAGGTTCAACAATTCCTTTAGTAATCATAGCATGAAGAAACCCTATATCTAAGTCATCACCAATTCTAACAAAGGCATATATCACCTTCACTAATTTCACAATACTAACTGATGACACTAACTACACAACAAGCTTTCCCATGCTTTTCACCACACTTATATAGGGGAAAATTTAGAGAGAACCTCAGGAGATACCATGGGAACATTAATAGCTGTTACAAAGAACTCAAACATCAGGGATCCAACAACAACCTCAACTATTTATATATCTACATCTTCCACATCTAATCGATAAACACCAAGGCTCTCCAATGGTAGACACAGATGGCTATCTTCATCCAAATCAAATAAAGGCTCTTTAATTAACCAACCAAGGAAATTTGTAGGTGACATTGAATTATCTTGGATTGAAACAAGTGGAGAAATTAACTTGAGTATAGGTTTAAAATAAAACGCCTTGCATGAAATCGATTACCTTTGTACCAATTAATATCTCCCCTACAATGATATCCATAGAATGTATAATAAATCAACATATTCATTAAAACATGCCAAACATATCTAGTCCAGTTCATATAAGGATCCAAGTACATCTCTAAAGAAGGATCGATTCTTGTGGCATTGAAGAGGCATAAGACAACATTCTTTGCACTCCTTCAATATAAAGAAAAGTTGGTAGACCTATCCATATCCATTGGAAATGTAAGAGGATCTGGATTTCCTCAACTGAAGCTAATAGGAAAACAAAAATTCCTACCCAAGTGAGCCTTGACCCATCATTGGGACTATTTAATACAAATGTAAGAAATAAAGGTGCTTGGCTTAAATCAAATGCCATGTATAAGGTATGGGAACCTGTAACATATTGCTAGAATGGAGTTTTCATAAATTTCCATTTATTTACAGTCATATATGTCATGCCATCAAGAACACTCCCAACTTCCAGAACTACCAATATTGAAGAATTTTCCTAATATAAACCCCAATGCAAACAAAAATCATGGTCCATATTACCAAATATTCATGTCAGCAAAATCAATGGTTACTTTGTACACTGTATACACTCTTCTAACAAATGCTTTTACTATGATTTCGTAGATCCATATGCCCATCAATTTCTCATTCCACACTTTCTGCCCTTCAATTTATGTAACCCCATAACTCTTGACAAATCTTCTTGCAACAATGACTTCTTGCTCTTGGACTTATCACATGCTTCTCTGAATTTATACTTTATTTTTTCATGGATGAACTTGCAATAACGATCACAAATTCTGATTGCTAGACCTTGAGATACATGACTTAATGGAGTCATGCCTTCATTATCCTTGGCATTTATATCTACCTGATCATGGAGTAAGGCCTCAATTGTTGATAGATCTTCTGTTGGGAAGGAATGCTAGACTACCAAATGCAATGGGGTCATCCCATTGTAATATAATTTTCTTCCCGTTATGAGATACTTCTAGTGGCGATAAGACTTAAGAGATAGTTGCAGTTTGATCCAAACCCTGGGCATACAAAAGACACACATGAGAATAGTTTTTGAAATTTATTAAGAACCCTAATTTCTTTAATCTACTTAAAAATAAATAGAGAGGCAATGATGAAACATTGTCTGTAAAACAAATGAATGAAAAATGCCATAAATCCTAATGTCAAGGTTGAAGTTAGACATGCAAGCATAAGTAGTGTTCCTCATGGACATATGAGCACATTTAACCTCAATGATAGGAGTTTGACGATTACCATTGACAAGGATATCTATGAAGACCTTGAAAACCACAAGGGGACCTAAATTTTAGATATAAAAGCTAAAATTTTGGGTGATGTTGTAGAAGCTACAAATTGGTGAACAATTGGTAGAATCTGGTATCTCTACTTGCATCCCTATAAAAAATAGTCGTGTTAATAGTGTAAGTATTGAATAGTCACTGTGGGTACCCCTTTGGTTACTTGACCTTTTACAGATATGCCCTTCCTCTGTTTCCTTAGCTAGGTCCTATCAATATTTACAAACTAAAACAAGATCTCACATATGTAAGTATTCAATGGTGATGCATACAACATGACATAGGGCTTATTGCATTCAAATATTTAAAGTGATTTTCTGGTGTTTCTCTACTACCAGTAGGCCTGTTCAGTACCCTGGTGAAGTCACTTAAGAAATCATAAGCATTACTTTACTACTAGTAGGCCTGTTTAGTATCTTGACGAAGTTTCTTGCATCACCTCTCTACACAAGAATCCTTTCTCAATCATTTACCCTTTGTTTGATTGATTTTATTTTGCATGCACACTGGCATAATTTAATAGGTGTTCATTGTGTCAGAGAAGATGAGGGATCCAACTTATTTTATGGGAAAGAGCGGGTTTTCCCTGTTTAAGAAAATAAAGGATTTTTTCTGACTTAGGTTCTCCCTCATGCAACATTACTACATCATATCTCCAACTGTCAAGTGGGTAGTGAAAACGTACCATTGAAATATCTAAGACTATGCCAGAAACAAGGTTTAGGTTATATATATAGGTCATATGAACTAATTAGGGTTTCTCATGAGCACCTCTTCATATTTTCCTCGTTAATGGGTCATACCCCTATGAAGAATGTTTAGGAAAATATTGTAATTAGGTCTATGAGAGGTTTTATCTTGGAGAAACCATCACAACCACAAACAACCATTTGATTATGTTTTCAACATTGGGGTAAAGTGACCAAAGAATCTCCTATAGGGTTTCAATATGTGCAAAGAGGCATGTAGGAATGTCACCACAACATACAAGGTTTGCAGGGAGTGTGCATAGAATAAGGCTTCGATGAAAGTGTGAAAGCTCATGCACAACCATGCAACATAGTAAACAAAAGCAATGTTAGGTAATTAATAAAAAAATGCCATGCTAAGTGTAAAAACAAAGCATGACGCAATGAAATAAACAAAGGTACATGTAATATTGAGAAAAATAATGTGGTGCATTGCAATGTAATTAAGGAAAGATCAACTAACTACAACTAAGAGATCCATGCCATGCTTATGTAGACAATTCGTAAATGCAATACAGGAAGATGAGTGACAAATAAGTGGATAATATTATAAAATGAAAAAAACTACCCGCAATGAAGAAAATTCCACAAAATCATGTCAAAACCCTAACTAATATATACCTAAAACCCTAACAATAAAACCCTAATAAGTAAACCCTAACTAGTCTAAAACCTAATTTAACTAGAGAGGAGATTAAGTCAAGTGAAGTCAAACTTCCAATGCAACCATTGCAACGGTTCCCAACCTAAAATAATAAAGTTGTTAATGGTGAGACCCAGTACGAAATATTGTGTAAAATTAGAAATTTTTACTTGTAAAACATGCACAAGAGGAAGAAGGTCACGTCTGTTGGGAGGAAAGCTTTCCAAAAACAATTGTTCCAACCATGCCACAATTTTATCCTGATAAAAAAAATTATAAACTTGAAAACCTTGAGAATTTATCCATATGCATTCATTATTCTTAATCCTAAGTCTATCACAAGAGAGACAAGATGTCGACTGCTTGTAGAGGCATTTTCCAGATAAAGATTTTCTAGGCAGTGACTAATCCTATCATGGTATTCAATATGAACAACTTGAAAACCATGAAAATTTTCCAAACATGGGCATCCATTGGGTGGGATTAAGATATGAGAAGAATCTAGCATGGTGACCATGATTTATCTTGTTTAGGCTTTTGTCAAGAACATGAATATCTGACATAACCATCAACAAGAGTTGAAGTGCCTCACTATCTTGACAAAATTCTAAACCCTCAAATGGTAGATCATCAAATATCACTAGCCTCATATGATCAACATATGAATGCATATGGTCATCATTAACTGTGACAATAAAATAATCAATAACTATATCATTAGTTTGATCAAATGTTACAACATTAAGAAACTACTTGCTCAAGGCATACGATTCTTTTAGTGTTAAAATATAGAAGGATAAACTAGATGAGTTTCCTGAAAGAGATGAATCATGTGAATTGTTACCTGACATACAATGGATTTCCAATCAGAGGAAATATGGGCAAGATTCTTATTCTTTTACTCTTCATAAGGTAAGATAGCACAAGCTTGTACTTGATCACAATCTGCACTATCTAGGTGAGAATATGAAGAATTAAAAACAATGGTTGGTGTTCTCTCTTAAGCAAACAAATCAGAGTACAAGGAGTGGTGAATAATGGCTGACAGAATATGGAAATATTCTTTTGAAGAAACATCACCCAGATCAAAGTCTTCCAAATATGAGCTTTCATCCAATGAAATGGTGTTGAAAGGAGAATCATGTGAGGAAACCCTAATCTCGCCTCATTTTGGGATCTCATTAGGAACATGAAAACTTGGCATAACCATTAACCAAAGTTGAAGTGCCTCAATTTCCTAATGATTTCTTGAACCTTTAGAAGGTAGAACATCAAATTTTGGTGGATCAGTAAGATCAAGAAGTGAATATGAACAACTATCATCATAGATACCAATGAATATGTTGTCAATAGGATGGAAATCATTAATGCCACTAATTTGATCAGGTTTGGCACCTGACACATGAGAATCTTCAAGGATTAAGAACGAGGATTAAAAATGATGAGAGGAGTTCCTTGAACCTTTCTAGATGTAGAATATTCCTCTTCACCAATTAAATATTTCAAATTGAAAATATCAAGAACAATGGACTCAATATTTTCACACTCTGATTGTGATACAACACCATTATGGCATCTAATTGCAATCAAAACTATTATGATAAATATTTAAAGGGTTTGGAGAAACTGATTGTGTGGTGGACTCATCAGATAAATAAGGGTAAATAAGATGAAAATGCCCAGGTGAAGAGGCATCTATTGGAAGAAAAAATGATTCAAGACTTGAATCTTGCACATTATTGTTAGATTGAGGAAGAAATGGATTAACATGCATTTTATGCTCCATGGATTTGACTGTAGCGTTAGTATAATTCGAGACATGGCCTCACTCATTTCAAGAAGGTGAATGTGGGAGCACACTACGAGGAGGTTCATGAATAGATCCTGGGAGATGTTTAATGGGATTGACTCAAATCTCATCAACAACTTGATTTTTAGGTTGCCCCATTTCGACAGGATTTATCGAAATTTTGAAAGTAAGAAAACATGGTTCCTTTTCTTGTAAGCTCTCTTCACTACCTATATTATTAATGGGAAAAATTTCACTAGGTAATGAAGCTGCAGGAGGATGAGAAATTTCACAGGTGGTAATGTTCTCCTTAGAGGGTTGAGATTTTTCCTACTCATAGAAGTTGGAAAGAAAAAATTGGGGATAAGATCTCGCTGATTTATAACTTATAGATTACCAAAATTACCAATGAAATTAGTATTCATTTTAGATTCAAATTGTTGCAGAGAAAGGAAAACCAATCGCTAGAAATTCCCCCCCAAATACATCCAATCCACATCTCTCTTAGGAAAATTGATAACAATGATGGACAAACCTATCAACAAAATATTCCAATGATTCATGTGGTTTCCATATTAGCTCATTGAATTTTTTAAAGAAACTTTGAAAATAATACCTGCCAAAAGTATGATGAATTTCCTTGATGAATTGCTCGAAAGAATGGATAGACATAATTAACAATGTTTTGCATCATTCCTTGACATGACCTCCAAGCATAAGGGTGAAAATTTTGCAAGTACCACCTTCGCAATGTACTTCATTAGAAACTCTAAACTGAAGAAATTGACATGTATGTTCAAGCACAAATATTTCACCCTTGCCAACAATAAGTGATGAAAAATTTCCATAGGGATTCAAAGATTTATATTTTCAGAAAAATAATCCAGGATAAATATTTGGGATGGATCCATTTGAAGGTATGATGTTTTGATATAGGCTCCATGGGATCATGTTGTTATCTATCCCTCCTTCTAGCGCAAAACATATTTTGGGGAAGAAATGTCTCGACACTAGTTAGGGGGTCTCCTGGTGTGAAGTCCCAATTAGATCTCACACCATATGGGATAGGAGCCCCATCCGATATGTGGGCCTGAATACCACCATGAATACTTTTCTTCTAGTTGTCAAACATGGATATGTTAGAGCAAGGGAAAGTATGAGATGCCTAAAAAAAGGGAATGGGATTAGCTCATGATTAATAACATGCAACATGGAATACAAGAATGCTAAAACAAGACAATAAGAAGAAGCATGCATCAAGATGAGTTAGTGAGCTAAAACAATATCAAACATATATAAAGAGGAAAGTTCCATAATTTAATTGTAAATAAATTCATAATAAGTTACCTACATAGCGTGAAATAGTAAAACAATGAATCAAAGAAAACATGCAAGCAATAAACCAATAATTAGTTCATTAACATATCACCCACATGAAAAAACACATAAAAAAATTGGAAATACAGGATAACCAATACAACCACCAGAATGATGCATGAAAATTGATGCCGAAAGTGAAGAATTTCTTATTATCCATGTTGCCGATTCAAGTACATATTAAAATATCCCATCAAAATCCAGTAGTGGAACATGGGTTACTCGTACCTTCTTATAAAGAAAAACCCTAACCCCACTATAACTAACCCTAGTAGTTTCCAAGAGCTGAGGGCCTCTAGCTCCTTAAGCACAAAAAACTATCTAATACTAGTCCTAGCTAAGGTGTTAAAGTCCCATCAAATGAGGCATGAGGGTATATTTATACAAATGAGGTGATTGCTCACCTACTGTGACCTCTTTCTTATCCTTGTGACTCTTGAACTTCCTCACGACTCTCATGTCTAATGACTATCACATGCTTAATCGATTTTTTCATAGCTATTAGCATTATCATAAGAAACATTTACATTATGATAGAATAGAGGTCATGAGGAGAGTAGAGATCATTATTGGAAACCCTAGAGTACTTTTTGCCAATGTTGTTTCAAAGTCATGGAGACTTGCATTAGTTGATGAGCAGGGTTGCGATTTTCAATGGTTGTATTGAATGTCTATTTTCATCCTACTGCATCTTCCATCAAGTATATTAGTTTTTAGGAATGATATCAACACCCCACAACTTGGTTGACATAGTTCCTTGGGTATCTGTATGGTCTTAGAAGTCTATATGGAGCCAACTCACTTACTTGTCGAAACCCTAGGTGCACAACCTTTATGAGAAACCTCTAGCTGACATCAATGGCCCACAATATTCTTAGCTTAGAAAAGTTGCATTGTAAGACAATTTGCTGGTGCATTGACAATATCAGAGATTATTGCTCTTAACTTGATTCTATATTCCTTTTCATATGTCAACAATCTTTTTATCAACAAACAAATCACATGGTCATATATATTGCAATCAAATAACAATAATAAATACATAACATATTAACCAAAAGCAAGATGTTAATGTGGACCCATGTACATGTTGGCATTATGATGTGTATGTTGTACTTGATGGCAACCCACTTGTAGAAGAACAACTCACTTGTATATGGTAATGAGATGAATCTACGTAACTAGATGAATCTACAGGATAGATATCAGATGCAACAGAATGCATGGCAGTTGTGTTTATAGATGTGACAAAATGCAGGGCAATTCAAAGGAATCATTTTAGAAGTAATATGGAAAATTACAGTGTAACATGTCTATTTAGAGGTAACAGGGCATTGGTACAGAAGAACATGAAGATGGAACTAAGGTCTACTGATCAAAATAAATAAGGTAAAGGAAAAGGTTGATGTAAAGCAGTTTAAGAAGTATACACAGGGTCACCTAGTCAAAAAAACATATACACGTTGATCCACAGAACAAAAAGCACATATACATATACACACACTTTCATAGAAGGAAAAGTGCGTATGGGATGGAAAATCAAGGTTTTGGCCCAAGGTATTGGTCTGAGTTATATGGCCCAAGGTATTTGGTTCGAGGTATTGGTCTGAGGTATTTGGTCCAAGGTATTGGTCCTAAGTGGTTTTGGTCCAAGGTATTGAGAAAGACCTAAAACTATATAAGGAGGAGAAGATCATTAGGCCAAGTGCGCAAGTAATGAATATCTAATGAAGAGTGAGATCAAAAGAAAATATGAATTTTATGGGTTTATGGTGCTTTTCTTGATCTGAACTAAGGATGAACCTTAACGATTAATGGGGATAATATCTAATGATGGATCAGGATCATGAGATCTAAAATCAATTACTATTATATGGTTGGATCATGGATAGTCTAGATCTAAATGCTAACACATGATTTACACTGTAAAGGTTTTGACCTGGGTATGTCTGAAGTTGAGAGGTGCAACAAAGTTATGAAGTAAGTATTTGTAGATCTGTATGCTGGTTCGCTTTGGTGAAGGTGCGTATACACGCTGGTTTGGCTCTTCCAAGTAGTGTATGCAAAAGAAAAGCTTGATGTTCAAGGATGACTGATCTATCAGATCAGTGCTGCTATTTTACTGTTGCTTGTCAATGAAGTCTTCTTAGATATGAATGTAAAACTGAATGAATAAGGAGTTTGATATTTGATAGATTCATTATATAAGTGAGAAGAAGTGATCTCTATTGTTGCCTATGTAAAGCTCTGTAAGTTGACAGTAGCTTTGGAGGTATACGCAGGTTTGATTAATAGAAGTAGTGTATACACACAATTTGGGTTCAACCAAGTAGCATATACAATTTGATGCATGGTTTCTAAGGTTACAACTAGTTTTGAATGATGAT
The DNA here is from genome assembly GCA_000404065.3 of Pinus taeda. Classification (NCBI taxonomy): domain Eukaryota; kingdom Viridiplantae; phylum Streptophyta; class Pinopsida; order Pinales; family Pinaceae; genus Pinus; species Pinus taeda. The sequence goes on from APFE030075334.1 coordinate 58,916, forward strand.
GCAGGTGTCTGGGTTCAACACAATGTTTTGGTGACAATGATTTGATTGTTTTAGATTAACTACATGATGGTTGATGAACTTTGAGTTTCCAAATTTTTGATGGGTTATTGATGAGTCAAGGTCTTCATATGTATTGATATGTGCAAGGGGCATCAAGTCTGAAAATTTATGAAACGTGGTCCACAGTGGAAGAGTGGAGTTTTTTTGTAGGCTAGCACCTACGTACTAGTAAACATATTGGCGAGTACAAGAGCTAGGGGGTTGTAGCTCCCTTTTAGTAGAAGCTAGAGAATGAGAGAAGGTTGTAACCTTTTGTAAGTAGAATCCTACCTACTGGTATGAGTCTACACCAGTACAAGATTGTAATCATATTGTCTTATTATTAAAAGAAGACAGAGACGACATCAGCAGGTGGTTTTCACCCACATTGGGTTTCCACCTTAAATCTTGGTGTTCATTTGTGTTGCTTATGTGTGATGCTTTATTCTGCTTTTACTACACTGTCTAATAAGTTACTAATGTACTGGTTTAAGATCTGTCTAAATCACAAGTTCTCTAGATATACGCTGGTTTCTCTAATCACAGTTGCGTGTACACGTTAGTTCACTTCAATGAAGTAGCGTATATAAATATGTTTGAGAAATAAAATTATTGATCTGATAATAATGATTCAACCCCCTCTCAGTATTATTTCCAACAATGCAATCCTTTTTTACATTGCAATATTATCAAGATATTTATAGCTTGTGCAAGATTATTCTAAGCTTCCCCAACTGTGTTTTGGAAGAAGTCACTTTCCAACAATCACGTCCTCCTTTAAAACAAATACAAGCAAGCTTCTTGAGACCATGTTCATCCTCTAATTAATGATCCTTCCTAACTATTTGTCTTTTTTGTTTTATGCTAGAAGCCTATACCAATGCATATTTAGATTGCTTCAACATATCCTTATGGATTTGAGTAAAAAAACCTTCAATAGTTCATGATTTAGATGAAATAATAACAATATCTGAATAGTTCGGATGCATTCCCTTGGGATTTGTATATATTTAGGTCAAAATTTAAGTACTCCCATATCTTCTACAATAGGCCATCCAAATTCCATTCCAGGTAGGCACTGCTGGGTATTAGTGAGGCAAGTTGTCCAAAAGCTCCAATTCCTCGAGGGTTATTTGGTAAATCTTGTTAACAATCATAAATGAAAGGCATATATATGTGACTAATTTCAATCACATCTATAAGGTCATTTTCAATTTCATATAGAGAAGATAAATATCAACATTATGAATCTTGTATTCTCCATAAATTTCCTTAATAGGCTTGAGGTCCAAGTGTGTGTTGGCCACAATATATGTGAAATTTATTCAACCCTTGTCCCTCATCCCAATTGTCAACTTAGGAGGTTTATTGCTCAACCCAATTCCAAATCCTTCAAGCTCTATTTATATAATGCGGATGTGAGTAATGAGATCGATAACATCAAGAATTATAAAAATACAATTGCAAGTTCTTGTAGTATTGATAACCTGCCTTCCTCTCGCTTTGTTGTCTTTTGCATCTTCAATGATTCCTGGAAGGCCTAGTAACTATAAATTTGCACCTCTATAATGAATAACACCATGAATGCATGTTAGAGTGGTGAATTCATATGATACCACCTAAATTAAAGTACCTACCAAATTTTTCATAAGAGTAGACTTTCCAACTAATGGAAACCCCTCAAGTCAAACATGGGAATATCCACTTGTAGGAGGAGGAAGAATTTCTTGTTGTAATTTAGCAATATTGGCCTTTAAGAAACCGAAATGTATCCTTGTTTTTCAGTGTTTTTTCCATATTATATGCAATAAGCAGTGCAATAGCTCTTTCAACTGCACATAGAGTTTCTTGATTGATTTTTCCACTTTTCCTTTCTCAGCAAAATGTGGTGGATTTATTGATAAGAAACCTTTTTGAACAACATAAACTCTTTTTGTGGGTCTGGGGAAAGCTAAATGGTCCCTATGGTGTTGCATCAATTTTCCTTTAGGTAATGATATCCTGTCACTATTTGTTGTAGTTAGAACTGCTATGCATAAGACTAGTGGCCATTGAACATGAAATAGGACCATTCTCAGAAAATGTCGCTGCCCAAAAATCACAAGCACTGAACAGTCAAACACTTCCTGGTTACTTATTATAGGAACCCTCTAATCTCATTGTAGCAGTATGAGCCCCAATTAATATTTCTTGGCTAGGAACAATTCACCAATCTTGTTTTCTATCTTCTCGCATTGATGAATGAATTCTAAAGACCCTAAGGCATTTAAGAAGCTAATAAAAGGCTTGTCCCTACAATGGATTATACCCTTTGCATGGGCTTGAGAAAAAGCATGTCCATTCTATGTATTATGGATCTATAGTGAAGCCATATATATCAACTGTATCACACATGGAAGGTTATGAATCCATAAACCATATCCCAAATGTCTCTTTGTTTTGTGATCCAACTACACGAATAACTGTTGAAAGTATTTCTCTTGTGATCATCATAGTGTGACCTTTCAACAATATGTATGTCTATTATGGTGTGAGAAAAATTGAGGTGATGAGAAGATTGGTAATGCTGGAAATTAAATCACAAGCAAAATTATCATATAATTGAATCTAGTTGCAAATCACATTTATAATGCCAATGCATTTGGAATTGCGACTAACGATTTTCCAAGAGATGAATCTCATTCTCATCACAGGTCTTTGTCAAAGAGCAATCATAGTTTGAAGTTATAGTACAAATGAGGATTGTGACTTAATAGAATAGGAAAGAAGGGTTAGTTTTAGGTCAATTTTTAGCCTATAGGGATGATAATGACTATGAATGCGATCTGGGATCTCAGACGAGTCACATCTCATGGTTGCAGTGCAAGTCACATTTTGGAATTGTACAATAGATTTATCATACATGCTGGAATTAGTGAGATCATAAGTCACAACCTTAGCAGAGACAAATCATTGCAAATGCAAAATTTTATTTGCGACTAAGTGTGACAGGGGATTAGGGAAGGTCGTAAATCGCAAACTCAATGGCTAGTGAGGTTTCCATTACACATTGCAATTTCAATCTACGACTTCAAAGGTTCTTGAGACGAGCCATGATGTGGTAACTTTTCCTTGATTATTCTCAAGCCTCTTTTCTTTGTAATAAAATTAACTTTGACTAGGTTCACAAAAGTATCAGATATAGGTTCAATAATTCCTTTAGTAAGCACGAATAAAACTTATATCCAATTCAACTCTAGTTTTAGCAGAGGCATATATCACCTTCATTGATTTCACACCACTAGTTGCTGACACTAATTGCACAACAAGCTTTCCCAAGATTTCTACCACACTTATGTAGGGTGAAAGTTCAAAGAGAATCTCAGGAGAGACCATGGGAGAATTAACAACTATTACAGAGAGCTCTCCCATGAGGGCTCCAACAAAAACATCAACTATTTCTATGGCCTCACCTTCCACATTTAATAAATAAACACCAAGGCTCTTGAATGGTAGACATGGATGGCTATCTTCATCCTAATCAAATGGAGGCTCTTCAATTAACAAGGCAAGGTAATTTGCAGGTGACATTAAATTATCTTGGCTTGAAACAAATGGAGCAAGTAAATTTAAGTATGGATCTAAAAGCACATGCCTTGCATGAAATTGTGTACCAATCATCCATAGTGTATATAATGCCCCAACATATCCAATGATACATTCCAAACATCTCTAGTTTGGTTCATATAAGTGTCCACATCCATCTCTAAACAAGGATCAGTGCTTATGGAATTGTAGAGGCATAAGAAAACATTCTCCACACTCCTAATATAAAAAAAAGTTGGTAGATCTATCCTTTCCCATCGAAAATCCAGGAGGATTTGGTTTTCCTCGACCAAAACCAATAGATAAATACAAATATTACCTAATTGTGTCTTGACACAAATATCATTAGGACACTTTAATTCAAATGTAAGAAATAAAGGTGCTTGGCTTGGTTTAAATGCCAAGTCCAGGTTTTGGGAACCTGTAGAATCTTTCTGGAACAAAGTATTCATAAATTATTTTTTATTTAGAGTCATAGATGTCATGCCATTAGGAACAATACCAACATTTAAAACTAACAATATTGAAAAAATTGTCCGATATAAACCCCAACACAAACATAAATCATGGTTCATATCACCAAATATTCATGGAAGGAAACTTAAACGGTTACTTTGACACTGTATCCACTCTTCTAACAAATAATTTAAACTATGATTTTGTATATCCATATTTTCATCATTTTCTCTTCCCAACACTGTCTTCCCTTCAATTTATGCAACCCCACAACTTTTGACATCTATTCTTGCAACAATTACTTCTTTCTCTTGGACTTCTCACATGCTTCTCTAAATTTATGCTTTCTTTATTCATAGAGATAAACTTGCAATACTGATCACAACTTCTGATTTTTAGGACCTTGAGATAGATGACTTAATGGAATCATGCCTTCATTACCCTTAGCATTGATATCTACCTAATTCTGGAGTGAGGCATGAACTATTGAGCAATATTTTGTTAAGAAGGAATGCTAGACTATGAAATACAATAGGGTCATCTCATTCTAACAGAAAATGCTTACCATTACGAGCCACTTCTAGTGGTGATAAGCCTTTTGAGTTGGCTAAAGTTTGACCCAAACCCTGGGCATACAAAAGACACACATTAGCATAGTTTTGGAAATTTATTAAAAACCCTAATTTAAACACAATCAGAGAGGTAATGATAAAACATTTCATGTAAAACAAATTAATGCAAAATTCCATAAACCCTAATGTCAAGGTTGAAGTCAGATATGCAAGCATAGGTAGTGTGCCTCATGGACATACTAGCAGTTATAATCTCTTATACACGAGTTTGACCATTAGAATTGACATGGATATCTGTGAAGACCTTAAAAAGCACAAGGGGACCCACATTTTAGATATATAAGCTATAGTTTTGGGTGATATTATAGCGGATACAACAAAGTCATATATGGCTTGCCTCAAAGAGGTAAAACTGCTGAAGAATGGATTGGATAAAATCAGAGAGCCTATTTTGTAAATAAAATATTTATGTAATATTTTTAAGTAGACATCCAATATAATTGAAATCTTATTTTCCCTTAATATATCTTTTCATAATTCAAACCATACAATCACTAATATTGACAAAAATAGGCAAGAATGACATACCTAGAATAGGTTCATGCCATCTCCATTCTAGACCTAGACTCTTTATTTTTCTCCATTGAAACTTGATTTAGCCTTTTCTAAAAATACATGCAACACAACAACACCGTAATATAAAAATAAATGGAATGTATACTTTGAACTAAAAATTGAGTTGTCACTTATAAATTATGCATTGAACATAGAAAATAAAGACAAGATCTAGTACTCTAACACAAGTATATGTATATTTTAACATAGGAATAAACAATTTAGTTTATCTTAGGTAGGAGTTATTATTTTAACCCAACTGGATTATATTACTTAACATAACCAATTAGGAGGTTGTTCCATGCAGCTAGCATTATGTTGACAGTGATGCATACCGCTAACATACAAGGGATCTCCCTGATATGAGGTCCAAATTAGACCTCACACCATTTGGTAGGGGCCTATTGACACTGCAATCCCTACACTTGAATTTTGGAGCCTATTGAGGATATTACAATCTGTCATCCTATGGTTACTCCATGGTCATTTGATGTTTTCTAAAGATTTTAATTCTTCTTCTTAGTTTTAAACTGTCAAGTCACTTGCACACACATGCTCAGTCTTCGATGAGTTCATAAGCACATTTCTTGTATGAAAGCTTGAACATGCATAACACCATCCATCAAGACAGTGCCTATTTTATGTTCAACTCATATCAACAGTCAGTGCATGCTTTTATTGATAATCACCCCTCACTTTTTTTGTGTATGTACTTATATTTTGGTGAGTCTTCTCAACTGTCATCTTTTGCACACTTTCACTTCCACAAATGTCACTTTCACATTCACGGCTATAACTTTTGCTTGTTTTAACTTTAATAAGTGTCATTTTCATGTTATCTGCGCTTTAGCATGTGTCACTTTCAAGGTCGTTCAAATTTTTCAAGTGTTACCTTATGTTTTCCTCATGTCGCAAGTGTCACTTTTATGGTTTTTAGTCCTGCACGTGTCTTGCTTTTGCACATCTCAAAATTTAGTTTTGGCATACGCTTTTGTACTAGATGGTCTTACATATGATTAGAATATGTGCCTGAAACATTCCTATAGGTTACACACCTTTTTGTCACAATCATCACTTCTATCGTAACTTGTGTTCTAAGTGTTGTAATGTGTCATTTGCACTATTGCACTTAGAAATAAGTGTCGCTTTGATGTCATTTCAAGGTGTGGTTTTTCTTCATGAGTCTTGTGTATCCTTCTGGATTATATTGATGGTTTTATATATGTGATCCATTTTTGAGTCGTGTTAAGATGAATTTATCTCCTACTGTGCTAGTTGCACACTGAACCATTTTGGGAGCCCTTCTTGGTCCTACTCAGTGCAAGTTGTAAAAGCATAAATCCTCTTACTAGGTCATGAGCACAACTTATCCATGAGCCTCATTGGTGTATCTTTTCCTCCCATACTTGTGCACTAAGTATTTTTTAAGGTATCCTCCCTCTCACAGTGCATTAGTACCTCCTAGGTTTAGTGACCTAACATTTTTCTGCCTCCCTTAGTGGAAAGCGCATCCCAGATGAACAAGCAGCCATAGTTGGAGATAACTGCACCCTCCCAAGCCTAAGCTCACTTCATAAAAATAAAGCACACTTCAAAAAAATGAAGTGAACTTCAAAACAACGAAGCACACTTTAGAACAATGAAGCACACTTCGGAACAACGAAGCACACTTTGAAAGAACAAGGCCTTCTCTCCCTTTGAGTGCATGGAGCACTCACAAAGAATGAAGCCTTTGAGTGCATGGAACACTCATGAATCATGAAGCCTTTGAGTGCATAGTACACTCATGAAGCATTAAGCCTTTGAGTGCATGGCACAAACACGAAGCACAAAGCCTTCATCCTTCCCTTAGGGCGCATTCTACACTCTTGAAGCATGAAGCCTTCATCCTTCCCTTAGGGCACATGGGACACTATTGAAGCATGAAGAATTCCTCCTTCCCTCTTCCCTTAGGGAATATGGTGTAGTCACGGATCTTGAAGCCTTCATTTGAGCACACTCCTTCGACTCGAAGAACCATGCCCTCCTAGTTCCTATTGAGTGCACAAGCACACGGGAAGGCTTGATGCCTAATCCCTTGTTCCTTCATTGTGCACCCTCGTGCCATCTTCTATCCCTTGAGTGCACAATAGCACTATGAACCAACAAATTATTCTCCTTCGTGCTTCAAACCTGTGCCCTATGATGAGCCTCAATATTGCAGCAATAATGCTGCAACTCCCAAGGATACCAAATTTAATTATCAACCAAGGGTTCATACAAAATTAAGAGGTATCAACACTAAATGTGAAACATACAATGTGTCCTTCCTCTGCTGTCATGATGTAATGGAGTGCATGTAATGAAATCAAATCCTAACTAGTTGCAGAAATGGAAATGCTCAAAATGGAAACCTTAACCTATTGCAAGAAAGAAAATACAAGGAAAAAATATTCTAATTGCACAAAGTAAATATCAATCATTATATTTCAAATATTTTAGATCCATTGACAGAGTTCATTGATGTGACAATTAAGAAAATCATTATTGTATTATCCAATTCATAAATTTGTCCATTAACCCAATTCGCTGAGATGTTTTGCATGGATAAAAAGGAAAGTCATAAGTGGTGTTTATTCCTCCTCAACCACTGATTTAGAGCCTAGGGGTTATTATTCAACCATAAGGGACACAAACCAAACTTTTTGAGAAAATATGGGCAAGTATGTACATGCTAGAATAGTGCTATAGGAATCTACTATAGGAAACATGTTTGCTACATGAAGATATAATTCACCAAATGACCAAGAAAATCAAATCAAAATTGGATGGGAAAAAAATTGTTATTGAATAGGATGTATTAGGTCTCCATTACAGGTGAAATCACTCAAAAATACCCCTATTAACACATGCTAAAAAATAACAGAAAATTACTAGTCTAAAATCTAGAAATTCGAGAACTAGTGAGCTAGTTAATTTGTAAAATGCCTAACCTAATCAAGTGCGAATGAAATGGGGTGAATTTTGCTATTAACTGGACTTTTTTTTGGATCTAATTCAGGTGGCATAAAATTTATTGAAGCTCGTTAGAATGTTCTAAAAAATAGCAGAAATTTACTACTATTTTCCAGAAGGGACTTCCAGAAATTTAGATTTGGGAATAAACAAACTAATCCAAGTAGTTGAACAATTATTATGACCTTCCAAATTTGTTACAAGGATGAAATCATGTTTTTGATCATTCAAAGGAACTTACTTCAACCATTTGACCCAGTCCTACAACAAGAAATCATCAATACTAAATGCAAAAATAGAAAAATATAAGAACAAGAGATGCATGTGAATAAGAAGTGAAAGGAAGAAAAATTAAATGATACAAAAGGGATCTGAGGCTTCTGGTATGGCCAAGACCCAGGAACCTCAGATTCCTATGAAGGAGACGAAGATTTAGATGCTGAACATGGCATCAATCTTCATTATTTCCATCAATACAATTACATCCCTACAAGAAATGATAGTGTACCTGCAAAAATAAAAGTGTTCTCCACAAGAAGACTAAGAAAAATCCACCCCTAGAGGAAAATTCAAATTGATACTTATACAAAATGATTAGGAAGAAGTATCCTTGAAAGGAGGAAGCTTTCCCCTCCAAAATCCCTCAAATAATGGATCTGGTTCCCAACACTAGGAATCTGTATTAAATCTATATTTTCTCAATCATTGGCGCTCCAGACTTTGTGCATGATTTCATGATATATTGTTGATTTATTATTCAATATTTATCCTCTTGTAGTAGGGAGAAAGTCCCTAAATTATCTCATCCTCCAAATCTTCATAATCTTCCCAATATTCTCACAATATTCCACAAAAATAAATAATATTAGGCACAAATATGCAATTATCCATAAACCTTCCTAATGAACATATTAAAATTAAAAATACATTATCTAATGCAAAAAGAGAGGTTTAATGTGCTGAAGGATGGTCAGACAGGCCTTAATTCATGTCTAATTTGGAGGCCCATCATACCCCCCCACTGAAAGTGTTGCTCATCCTCTGACCAACTTAGTGACCTCATTGTGCCTCATTTATGTCCCTAGTGGCCTCTCTCTTGTACATTTCTTCCTTTTTCCTCTTATGCAAGATGGGTTCTTGAAGATTTTTTGGTTTGGAAAGGTCTTCCACATCCTTTTCCAATCTCCTACTACCTTTTTCCACCATTTGGACACCTCTAAAACCCTCAAAACACCCTTAGATGAGATCCTGTAACAACACAAAGCATCCTATAGCAGACCTGTAATATTATGTAGCACATCAAAAAATCTATCAAATCTTGACCAAAATTGCACCTCATGCTTAATTTTTGCGTCTTGCCTTTCTATAACATCTTCTAGGTCTTGGACAAAAACTAGAAATATATTAGAGACCTCTTGGAAAACCTCTTTTCATTACTGCGGTTTGAGTTCTATTTCGATGGTGAATGCCTTCTTTCCTTTTCTTTCCTTCTTCTTCCCTTTTATGGCCTAGATGATTTCCTAATGGGCTTTGGAGTTATTTGTGTTGATTAAGTCTCTCTTAGGCACTGCTATTTTGGTTTTTAGCACAATTTGTTCCTTTCTTAAATCTTGTGGTAGCTTTATTATATTTTCTAGAGGAAGGATCATTTCATGCTCACTCAAAAATAATTACAATTCCCCTTCTTATCCGGCTCAATTCAAAGGAAGCATCCACATTTCATTTTTTTTATTTGTAAAATTTTATCAAAATTTTTCCATAGGCTGTACTATTGAAAAAAAAGAAAGTTTTGCAGGCTTCTTGTTCATATATGGCAAGGAGAAATATGTATTTACGATTGATTTGGGTGTTGTCCTTCAAATCCTAAGGTTTGGGAATGAAATTACTCCAAATCAGGGTCTTTTGCAATGACTTTCGCCTTCTTGTAGCATCTTTGTTTTCATGTAGCACACAATCTATCTTTCCTGCAGCAACCATGTTTCTCCTATAGAAACAATTTTTTCTTCTATAGTGATGCAAAATCCTCTTGCAATTGGTTAGTCTTGGCTCCTTAGGTGTCTGGCTTTCTCTATGAAGCTTGGATTGCTTCCCCTTAGCTTGGAGGGAGGTTATTCCTTCAATTTTCTCCTCATTTCCCTCTAATTTTTCCTTTTTCTGATAGTTTGATTTCTAATTTTGAGTACAGTTGTTGAGGGAGGTTGCGGCTTTTGACCCATCTTTAGCTTATAAAACCTTATCTCTCATGCATTGACAACAAATTTCTAGCTATAATATGCTCAAGAGAAGAGGTGATGAATATTGCATACTTGTACCTACATAACGATTGCTAGAGAGGCATGCATAATGCTATTGAGTTGCTAATAGATCCATGCTTCTCTGGAGGTGATAATTTCCTTTGTTTTCTTCTGCATAGATCTTCATAGCTTGATGATTCTTTGACTGATAAGGTTGTTGTGTGCAAGTTTCTTTCCAATGCCCAATCTTCTACTGATGGAGTGGATGAGTGATGAAAGTGGTGTTGGGGGACCTCTCTCAACCTTCCCTAAAGAATACATGACCTTTTGACCCATTTCTCTAATCGGGTTGACTCCTATAGCTTCTTCTCGACCATCCTATAGTGCTATAGGATCTTCCTATAGCAATTCATGACAACCTCCTATAGCATACTTGTTTTGTCCATATATCTCAAACTGTAGACTGGATTTACCTAAAAGTTTCTAAGAATGTTTCCATCATCCTTATGCATCTCCCCATAAAAAATATTGGCCAATGAATGCACGAATAACGAGAAAAATTAAAAATGTTTGTAGGTGGTGGAAGATGGTTTCTCGAAAAGTGTGCACTGGATTTTTCTGAAATTTCTTGAGCATGTTACCATAATCAATATGAATATCCCCATGAAATAGCTTGGTAAATAGATACATAGTTTTCAAGATATGAAAAAAATATTTTCTGCTTTGTGTATTTTGGCTTCCTGTAGCAAAACAAAGCTTTCTTGTATCATTTTATGACAACAAGGAAAATGAATGGGAAAATCTTGGGAATGATGGGTGGATGGTGGAAATAGATGAGGGTGATGGATTAGCATGGCCTTGGTCCTTCTGGAGCATCTAAGCAAAGGAGGAGAAAGTCCACGTTTGACTTCCTTTGACTAACTTTTTTTCTTTTGGTGCCAACTTGTTTTTTTTGCTTGCAGAGGTTGGAGAGCACCTGCATTCATGAGAGAGAGATACATGGAGCAAATATTTTTTTATTATTTAATTTTTTCTTCTTCTAGGCATACTAGCTATCTCAATGAGGTTTTCAACTAGTAGGTCTACCTAAGCACTTCAAAGGAGGTTTTCACCTAGGATTTTTTTTTTCTCCCTTTTTCCCCTTTTCCAACCCATTGACCGCCTCATGGAGGTTTTCAATCAATGAGCCAATCTGAGGTGCCTCAAAAGAGGTTTTTAGCTGAGATTTTATTTTTTTCTCTTATTTTTTCATTTTTTATTTCTTTTCCTATCCTACTATACTTAAAAAAACAAAATCATTTTCAAGTGTAGGAATACTTCCAACGAAACCAAGTTTACATCAAGATGATAGATAAATTGATGTGTAGGCTTGAAATATATGCTTTTACATGTACCTAAATTTCAGAGACCAAATTCTTTGATTGAGAAGAGATCAAGAATTCTTGAAGAATAGTGTTTCATTGCAACTTAATGACTATCTGGAACCATATCTCAATATAGTTGTGATGCCCCTGGTCCACTTGCTGATTTGGATCATTCTTCATGTCTTCTTCTACGATGACATTTGAATCTTCCTCTTTTTGCAGATTATTCTCTTTAACACATGGAGGATCTGATGGTAAACATGAGGGCACTTTCCCAATCTCTGATTCCAATGTCTTCTCTTTGTCAACTACAACCCATGATTCTTTGGTCTTCTCATTTGAAGCTTCTTTTTCTGCATGTTGTCCTTCAATGTTATCAAGAGAATCTCTTTTTTTCAATACTCTTCCTAAGCTAAGATGAATACCATTTAGATCAAGAGGAGATGTTTGGAAGTGTCGTGCCTTATCATTGTAAGTGGGCTGTGCTACTTCCTTGTGTGGGTTTGGAAATGGTGGTACAGGTAGTTGAGTGGGAGTGGATATCTGAGATGGATGTGGTTGTAGTTGTGGTTTTGGTGGAGGTGGATGGTAGCGATATCATAGAGTTGGGTATGGAGGATATTGAAGAAAATATTAAGGATATTGTGGATGTCTCCCATAAGTTCCTTGCCAACCTTGTTGCCAATATTGGTTTTGGGGTTGATATGACCAAGGTTTTCAAGAAAAGGGTGTGTTCCAATTACTTTGAGATGGATGTGTATAAGCTCGAAATTATGAATTAATCTCTTGCATCACATTATGTTGAATATGTTTCCATGATCCTTTTAGAGCTACATAACATAGCTGCATTGGCAATTGACTTGCTCTGTTGTCCTCTTGGTAAAATTCCTTCAAACATGGTATTGAGGGGAAAAATTTAACATCATGTAATTTTGCATGGAAAACAAAAATATCATCATCTTCATTTTTGTCATTTTGTATTCTTAACATTTCTACTTGTTCACTTAGATTGCTAAGAATTTATGTTTTAAAGTTATCAAGAAAATTTATGAGTTTAGCTTGACTTACCGATCTTGATGCTGATTGACTTACTCCTGCCCTTCCGCTTGATATGTTTTTGAATGTTTCACAAATTTCTTCAAATGATAATTGGTATACATCACCTCTACTCATGAGATCAAGGAGATCAATCCATTCATCCCTAATTGTTCCAAGTAAGAGGGTTTTTAGTGTGTTAGATCCTAAATTATGTAGTTTTTCTCTATTAACATTATACATGAACCTCTCTATTAGATCCTCAAGGCTATCATCTTCTTTTTGATTCATTCTAAATATTTTTTGTTTAAGATCACGATCTTTATATTTTTCTAGAAATATCTTTTGCATATCATTCCATGATTTTATTGAATTAGTCCCTAAAATCATGAACCATTTAAGAGCTCTATCCTTCAATGTTTCTGGAAACAATCTCAATTTTTGAGTGTTTAATAAGTAACCATAAGATCTACAAACAATTTCAAATTCAAAGAGAAAGGTTTCTAGATCCTCTAACCTTAGACCATGAAAGTTTGGAAGAAAAGATGGAGGAATGTTCTTTATGTGCACACTAACATAAATATATTGAATGGGAAATCCAAGAGGATATTCTTCATTTTCATCATCTCCATCCATTTATTCTACCTTCTCTATCACCTCTTCTTCTTCTACATGCAAAAATTAATGGTGATGTGATCAAATGGAATGGTTCGTGTTGGAGAAGTACTTTTTTTTGTGAATAAGAATGCTAATGCAATGAAATTTTCTATTTTTGAAATGAAATATGCATAATTCACAATTTTTTGTTATTGCAAAAAGTAAAAGAAATTAATAAACTAGGGAAGAAAACAATGCATACTTTGACACCTCCCCAACATCGACACCAAAAAGTGATGAGCCTCAGTATTGCAACAAGAATGTTGCAACTGCCAAGGCTACAAAATTTAATTATCAACTCGGGGTTCATACAAAATTAATAGGTATCAGAACTATATGTGCAACATACAATGTTTCCTTCCTTTGCTGTCATGATGTAATGGAGTGCATGTAATGAAATCAAATCCTAACTAATTGTAGAAATGGAAATGCTTGAAATGGAAACCTTAACCTATTGCAAGAAAGAAAATATAAGGAAGGAAAAACTATTCTAATTTCATAACGTAAAGATCATTAAATAAATATAAATAATTACATTTCAAATAGTTTATATCCATTGACAGAATTCATTGGATGTGGCATCAAGAAAATCATTATTGTATTATCCAATTCATAAATTTGTCCATTAACCCAATTCGCTGAGATGTTTTGCATGGGTAAGAAGGCAAGTACTAAGTGTTGTTTATTCCTCCTCAACCATTTATTTAGAGCATAGGGGTTATGATTCAACCATAAGGGACACAAACCAATCTTTTTGAGAAAATATGGGCAAGTATATACATGCTGGAAGAGTGCTACAAGAAGATATAATTCATCAAATGACCAAGAAAATCAAATCCAAATTGGATGGGAATTTTTTATTTATTGAATAGGATGTCTAAGGTCTCCATTCCAAGTGGAATCACTCAAAAAATACCCCTATTAACACATACTAAAAAATAACAGAAAATTATTAGTCTAAAATCTAGAAATTCGAGAACTAGTGAGCTAGTTAATCTATAAAATGCCTAACCTAATCAAGTGTGAATGAAATGGGGTAATTTTTTTTCTTATCAAATGGAATACATTTTTTATATAATGCAAGTGGAATCAATTCTATTTAATCTCATTAGCATGTTCTAAAATTTAGCATAATTTACTACTATTTTTCACAAGGGACTTCTCGAAATTTAGATTTGGGAATAAAAAAACTAATCCAAGTAGCGCAATGATTATCATGACCCTCCAAATCTGTTAAAATGATGAAATCATGCTTTTTATCCTGCAAAAGAACTTACTTCAACCATTTAACCCAATCCTACAACAAGAAATCATCAGTACTAAATGCAAAAATAGAAAAAGACAAGAACAAGAGATGCATGTGAATAAGAAGTGAAAGGAAGAAAAGAAAATGATACAAAAGGGCTCTGAGGCTCCTGGGATGGCCAAGCCCAAGGAAAATCAGAGACCTATGAAGGAGACCAAGATTTGGAAGCTGAACATGGCACCAATACTCAATATTTCCATCAATACAATTACATCCCTATAAGAAAAGAAAGTGGAGCTACAAAAATACAAGTGTTCTCCACAAGAAGACTAAGAAAAATCCACCCCTAGAGGAAAAATCGAATTGGTACTTATAAAAATGATTAGGAAGCATTCTCCTTGAAAGGAGGAAGTTTTCCCCTCCAAAATCCCTCAAATAATGGATTTGGTTCCCAACACTAGGAATCTGCATTAAATGACACGAAACACATTCCTAGATTTTCTCAATCATTGGAGCTCCAGAATTTGTTCATGATTTCATGATACCTTGTTGATTTATTATTCAATATTGATCCTCCTATGGTAGGGAGAAATTCCCTAAATTTTCTCCTCCTCCAAATCTTCATAATCTACCCAATATTCTCACAATATTCCATAAAAATAAATAATATTAGGCACAAATATCCAATTACCCATAAACCTTCCTAATGAACATATTAAAGTTAAAATTACATTATCTAATGCAAAAATAGAGGTTTAATGTGCTAAAGGATGGTCATATGGGCCTTAATTTATGTCTAATTGGAGGGCGCAGCGTGCACTTTTGAACAACAAAGGAGTCCTGATCAAGGCTTAAGAGTACGCCATGCACTCCTAGCCTCAATGGGTTATCTTGTGCAACCAAAATTTTTCTAAGTTTAGAAGGTAGAACAAGGGTTGAAAATAATGAGTTTAGACATGAAATATAATGCAACACATACCAAATCATCAATAATACTTAGACATGCTGGAAAAATGATATATAGACATCAAAATTCTAGTTTACAAACACTCCCCAAGTAAAATGGACAAAGTGTAGAAATTCTGGCTGTCGATTAACTTGATAATGCAATATAACTAAAGAAAAATACTTTAATCTACTTCTACAATCAAAATTGCGGAAGCTTAATAGATTTGAGCAAGATCAAGGAGAACACATATAACCAGAAGCAGAATCAATGCACATGAAACACAAAAGAATACTCTGGGGAAAGCCCCAGCTAAAAACCTCGCTATCTGTATTATCATACAAGTGGAAATATCTCAGGATTACATAGAGCTTTAGCTCTCACAACTAGCCATCTCTCAGTACAATCCTCACAGATGCTCACATGCAAAATAGACTTCTCATTAAGTCCTCCACACTGCCCTCCAAGCTCATATTTCCTTGCACAGTTTTCCCTGGGTGATCCAGTTGTTACCAACTGTAACACTGATCACTCACACTGATCTTACACCTTGTAAAACTATGCAAATTTCAAGGAATGAATTCCTTCTGCATGTAAGATTTTTCCTTATAGGAAAATTCTAGAAACTGATAGTACACTGTCCCTATCATTAATCTAAATTGTGTCTTTCTTTGAATAGACATTCAAGAGTTATTTATGAGAGAATCCTTAGTTATCTAGAGTACACTAGTTTGATGCATGCATGAATTAATTGACTAAACTCACAATTAGTTCCTCAAACTATTTGGTCTTAATAAGTAAACTGAGTTAACTAATTACAACTCAAATACAACTCATACTTATCTCCTTAATTAAGGGATAATATCCTTAATTTAAGGGATAACTGTTGCATGACTTCACAAAGACTTCTAGCTTGAATTTCTCCAACTAATTAACTCAAGATGAATTATTAATTATTTTTCAAGCAGTTGGTGAGACTAAATTTGAATTTTAATTCAAGGAAAAATTAAAATTGGAATATTTTTGTTTCCACATTTCAACACTCCCTCTCAACAAGAAAAGGATTATTTGCCACCCCGAACCTGTCTCTATGGAACTCAAATTTACACTTTGACAATGCCTTAGTCAAAATGTTAGCATCTTTCTCTTCGGTCAAAATATACTGCAACAACATGATCCTCTTCACCACACAATCTCTAAGATGATGATACTGATGTCTATTTGCTTGGACCTATCATGAAATACTAGATTCTCAGAGAGTTTGATACAACTTTGATTATTGCAATAGATCACAGTTGGATCCATCCTATGATCAAACAAACCAACTAGAATTTTTTGCATCCAGATGGCTTCACATGCTGCCTAACTTGCAACCATGTATTCAACCTCTGCTGAGCTGAGTGCAACTAAGCTCTATTTCTTGCTGTACCAAGAAACTGCAGCTGACCCAAGGTTTAAAATTCCTCTTGATGTGCTCTTTTGATCTAATGGACTCCCTGCCCAATCTGCATCCGTGAAGCCCTATAGCTTCACTACCTTTATCTGTCTGTACCATAATCCATACTAAGATGTGCCTTTGAGGTATCTCAAAACATGCTTTACTGCCTTCCAAAACATCTTGGTAGGCTGAACCATAACTTGACTCAGCTGGTTCATCGCATAGCACAAATCCGGTCGTGTGTTCACTAAGTACATCAGTGAACCCACAAGTTTCCTGTACATAGTAGCCTCTACTACTTCTCCTGAAGTAGCATCCTCCTTCCTCTAGTTACCTGCTAGAGGAGTCTGCATGGGCTTGCACTTCTCCATATGGAATCTCCTGAGTATCTCATTAGCATACTTTCCTTGAGACACAAACAACTCCCCATCCTTCTGCCACACTTCCATGCCAAGGAAGTAGTGCATGAGACCAATGTCTTTCATCTCAAATTCTCTTGCAAGGTCCTCCTTGCAAGACATGATCAATTGATCATCACCTGTCAATATGAGATCATCAACATAAAGTACAATGATCAAGTGCTTACCTTTCACCATGATGTGGTACAGGTTTGCATCCGCTTCACTCTTTGTGAAGCCCAACTTGGTGAAGTAGTTGTTGATCCTGGTGTACCAAGCACGAGGTGCTTGCTTTAGCTCGTACAAAGCTCTCTTGAGTCGACACACATGCAACTCACGATTGAAAGTCTCAAAACCTTCTGGTTGCTCTATGTACACCTCTTCCTCAATCTTGCCATTGAGGAATGTAGTCTTCACATCTATCTGATGGATCTTCCAACTTATATGTATTGATAGTGCCAACATGGATTTTATAGATGAGTACCTTGCGACAGGTGCAAAGGTCTCATCATAGTCAATCCCTTCGACCTGTGAGAAACCACGGGCAACAAATCTTGCCTTATGTTTCTCCACACTACCATCAGTAGCTTGCTATACCTTGTAAAGCCATTAGGAAATCACAATTGACTTGTTCTCTAGTCTTTGAACCACATCCCAAACACTGTTCCAAACTATGGAGTCATACTCCTCCACTAGAGCATCAACCCAAATCCGCTGCTGCACTACTTCCTCAAAGGAAGATGGCTTAGTCTCAACACATTCCCCAACAAGGGCCATGTATCTAGTGTACCTCTTAGCTGACCTCCTCTATTTGCTCTAAGAAGATGGTTCTCCCACATTCTCTCTTGCATCCGATAACAATCTATCAATTTCTCTTGTGCACTTCTGTCGATCTCTAGAAGACTCTACTTGAGTGGATGTCTCCACTCTTGGAACCTCTGCATGAAGCTACTCTACATCAGTCTGAGGCTCCTCCTCCTTAGGAACCAACAGTTCCTCCATAGCCTGTAGTAGGAGCTCCCTCTCAAGGGAAACTCGCATGGCCTTCTACTCATCAAACTTGAGATCTCTATGAACCAATATCCTCTGATTGGTAGGCAAGTACACCCGATAGTTGTGGGGTGTATCAGTGTACCCCATAAGTATCCCCAACTCAGCTGTCGGATCAAGCTTCTTCTGCGCATCCTTTGTCACATGGCAATATACTGATGAGCCAAAGATCCTAAAGTGACCCACATTTGGTCTCTTATCGAAGAAAGCTTCCTCATCCCAAGTATGCAATGCGGGCTTCTATTTTGCAAATAGACCGCTGTGTTGCATGCCTCAGCCCACAAATGAAGTGGTAGGCCTTAGTCATGCAACATTTCCTGTGTTGCCCCTACAATCGTTCTGTTATTCCTTTCGGCCACCCCATTTTGCTGTGGGTTATGGAGTTCCGTAAAATCCCATTTAATTCCTTCCACTATACAGAAGTCCTTAAACTCTTGAGAGACATATTCTCCACCATTATTACTTCTCAAGGCTTTGATCTTCTTCCTTGATTCTTTCTCAACCAAAGCTTTGAACTCATAAAGCTTTGAGAAGGTTTGATCCTTCTGTTGGCATTATGACACAGGATTGGCACTATGGCACATGTATTATCCTTGATGGCAACACACTTGGAAATCAATTCAAGTCCACAGGTTCTCAGAATAAAGGAAAAGGATATATACACAGGTTCCCGTTGACCAAGCCACGTATACACACGGATTCACAGACCAAAAGGCGCGTATGCATATACACACACTTTCATGCATAGAAAAGCACATATAGTTTGGAAAACTTGGTTTTGGTCCTTGGTATTTGGACCTATGGTTTTGGACCATGATATCTCGTCCAAAGTGTTGAACCCAGGTATTGGTTCTAAGAGGTTTTGGACCATGGTATTAAGTAAGGCCTAAGACTATAAAAGGTGAAGGAGATCATTAGGCAAAGGCACTCAAGAATTGAATATCTTATGATGAGAAAGATCTAGAATACTGGTCATTGGGTTATGGTGCATAGCTGGATTTGAATCGAGGAGGAACCTGAGCGCTAGAAGAAGGATAAGTTCTATTGATGGGTTAAGAGCTCAAGGCTTGAAGAGAAGTATCTTTGTGTGATTTTGATCTATTATATTTGGTGCATGACTTGGTCTATAAATATGATGATCTGGGTATAACTGATGTCTGAATAATTGAAAAGGGTAAATGATCTTTTATAGATCTATACGTAGGTTCAGCATAGAAAGGCACATATACACTCTGGTTTGGTAATTCAAAACAACGTATACGCATGTTTGCCTTAATATAGCAGCGTATACACGCAGATTCTACATGTTGAAGTAGCGTACGTCTCATAAAATATGTGTTAGCTACTTCTGTTTATTGTTGCAGTGTTCTGGGTTCAAGATTGGTTTCTTGTTACTGTTACTATATTTTGGTTACAGTATTCAGAGGAGTGTTTGATTCAGTTTTTGGTTGGTGCAAAGGAGATTGGTTGATGCAAATATATTTGATGTTATTGATGGATCCAGTCTAAAAATTTATGAAACGTGGTCCCTGCAAGAAAAGAGAAGGTTGTAGCCTTCTGTAGGTCAGCACCTACGTACTAGTACATCAGCTAGTACAAGAGCTAAGGGGGTTGTAGCTCCCTTCAAGGAGAAGCTAGAGAATGAGAGAAGGTTGTAGCCTTCTATAGGTAGAAGCCTGCGTATTGGTATAAGATTGCACCAGTACATAAATATTGTAAAAAGAAGTTTCTAATTAAAAGAATATAGAGATGAATTGCAGTAGGTGGTTTTCACCCACATTGGGTTTCCACCTTATATCTTGTGTTCATGTGTGTGATTGCCTGTACTGTTTACTGCACTTGAATACTGTTTTATGGTTTTGATACACAGATTAAGATCAACTAACTAAATTATAAGTCTGTAAGATATATGCGGTTTTCTCTAAACATAGTTGTGTATATATGCAAGTTGAATTAACAAAAGTAGCATATGTCAATATGTTTATGGAAATGAGAAATTGTTAAATTTGTAATGCTGATTCACCCA
>APFE030075351.1:6608-49687 GCA_000404065.3 Pinus taeda
CCCCCCCCCCCCCTCCGAAAATTTCTTCATTGTTGACCACTTGCCCCTCAACCACTCCCAACCTTCCATGATACCCTTTCCCCAACCCACCCACCATCTGCCAACTAAACCTTGCCAACCCCACTCGAATGAACTTCCCTTCTATTTAAACCATTACGAGAACCCATCTCACTCCCAATCAAAGGCTGCCATTTGGCACTCCACTTCCCACCTCAACAAGTCATTACACCAATTATTTTCTCCTACTCCCGGTAATGGTAAAAGCCAAACTGTAAGTTAAAAAATCACATTATTAGGCATAGTTAAACAAAAAATTCCTTTACTTTTCCTATTTTGCATGATCTGTATAAGTTTTCATCCTTCCACATTGCCACAGTAACCAGACCATTTATCAGTGATAGTGATACAATCACTATCAGAGTCCCCACTCCAACATTCTACAGCCAACCTTTCTATTCCAGGTAATCCCAGTGTCATCATCACCCTATTTATACTTTTAAAGATATGTAATTCCTCGTTAGAGTAGGACCCCTAAGGACAATGGCAAAAAACCAGAGGAAAATCCCATGCTACCCCGTCCTATTGATCTAGATCATCTACCCCTAGTTGATCTACGATATAAAATTGGTGAAACAAACAGTGAATTCAACTTGTTCAAACATCACATTTGGTTGAAGTAGGAGTTCTTAGATCATAGTGATGAATTGAATCTATGGGAGTCTACCCTCCCTCAATTTATAATCCCACACACCCATCACTTCCCTGAGCTAGTCTCTTGGTGTCAATTAAGCTATGTCCCCTCCCAGTAAGATATATTGAGTCAAAATTATGAAATTTTGTTCACCATCACAGCCAAAGCCATATTTTAAGTACTCCAAGTGACAATTCTAGAGTCTTCCAAGCCACTATTAGTAGACTCTCTCACAGATCTCTAGAAGAGTTTAACCTTCCCTCAGAGAGCGAAAATATTTGTAATATTTCTTCTTGAAGATGCCCAAATAGCTAAAACAAACCATCCATACTCATCTCCTATGTTCCCTGAGGTAACCAAATAGATCATCCACATCATCTCGTACCAACTTGGTTATCACTCTGATCAATGGGTTGATGAGGCCATTTTTGGCTTCTTATCAATATTACCCACTTGTGAGAAAATTGTTGTTTTTAATTACGGTGAATTTATTGTAGAGGAAATGCATGAGAAATTCATGAAGTTTCCTATGGAGGGAGCTTTCAAATATTCTATTGTGTTAGTTTATATGTTTATTTATCATCAAGTAGATAACTTTCCCTTTACTTTGTAGAAGATGGATGAATAGGGTAATGCTCAATTAGTCATACATTGGACCTCCGTGGTTAAGAAAAACTCCACAAAATTCACTTTCAAATACTATGTTGATAAGTTTTTGTATATAGTTATTTGTCTGCTACATAGTGATTTGGAGCCTAGGATAAGAGCACATATCAAGAAGGTTTTGCATCTTAGTGACGAGGTGAATACAGGTGACTCGTATTTATACCAGAACTACACCGAGATCAAAGTCTATGGATGTGAATTTTTACCCTATAGGTTGCCAAAATTTGTTCCCATGAGGTTATTTTCATTAGAGTACATAAAAAAAATGATACACATGAATGACCTACATTTTGTGGCTGCTAAGAAGAAGGCACAATTTAAAATCAAATCACAAGTAGGACCTTTTGTGTGCAATACTAGGAGAACTTGTAAAGAAGTCGATTTACTCTTTAAGCAATTAAATTTCAAACTGTGCTTCACTTGGTCTTATGACCATTTTGGTATGATTTCAAAGCTGAGGGTGGAGAAAAATACTACTCCATACACACATACTCCTCGGTTAGATATCGAGAAATACATGAACAAATATCAGTGGGAGGAGAACACCTTGCAGGAAGTAGATGAGTAGATTTTATCTACAACCACCTCACAGACACTAATACCTCACGAGAAGCATCTTCTCTAGTAACAGATATTAAAGACAAGAAATTTTTAATATACACTAAGAAACCTAAAATGAATCTATTGACATTTACTGCTCACTCATTGCTTTGTAAATGATCAGTGGTCCAGGATGCATGAGAATAGTGAAGTTAAAGCCATTTCTTGAGCCGTAAAAGTTATCATATCTTGGTAAGACCCTCTCTATTGTATAATGCTCAGAAAAATATTTTCAGTGGTATATAGAAGTCCAAAAAAGGGTTCCCGGATCAAAGTTAGAGCCTATAGAATATTTCTGCTCAAAAGTCTAGCCAATTGAGGAAAATGGCTTAGTATGGTGAAACAATTCCAATCAAGACCCAGGAGGCTCATCACATATCACATATTGACAGCTAGATGGGTATGGACCACTGCTTGTTGCACTAAAAATTAGACCTTGACATTCTGCTATCTGTGTGAGTTCATTACCACTCATACTTTCCCCCTCTACAAGTTTGAAACACCAGTTCCTAATATCAAGCTTGAAAAATAAGAGAAAAGCCCTCAAAAGTCTTTAAAACTCTGGTTCCGCACTTTCTCTTTGTCTTACCTGCGGTCCCGCACCTAATGCTCATGTCTCCAGCGCACCTAACCACATTGTCTTTGTGTTAAAGGTGCAGACCCCTGTAAAAGTCAAAAAGAAGAAAGTATATTCTGAAAAACTCAATTTTAGTTATTTCTAGAAGCTTCTGAGAGGAATCTTGAGGTGGCAAGTTCACTCTTTTAAGGTTCATGTATCCCATACCTTAAGGAGCTAACCCCTCGATGTGAGGATCTTATCCCTTTGAAGTATGATTCTATCCCTTCATAGGTGGAACTGTAACCTCCTCCTCTGCATTATAAAAAGAAGCATTGGGCTAGTTAACATGAGTTAGAAGCTGAATATTTTTGAGGTGAAATGCTGCTGTAACTTAGTCTTCTTTAGTTGAGTTTTTATGAGGAAATATTACATACCTCTAAGATCTCATTTGGAAGAGTGCAAGGCTTGTCAAAGTAAAGGAAATTCCTCTTTTGGACCCCAGGAGGAACTTGTTCAACATCAAGGATGAAAAGGTTGTAAGGTTCTTCTACTTCAAAGTTAATACAAATAAATTTGTTTTTCTCAATGAGTTGTTGATTCATAGTTTATTTTATGGATTCCTTGATCACCATAATAGACATGATTTATGATATTTGTTATGCAAGTGTTATTTAATGTTTTCTTGTTTTTGATTGCAGGTCCTCAAAGGTAACTCTTTTGAACGATTAGAGGATAACTCTTTCGAACGATTGAAGGATGACTACTACGAACAAGCGTTGGATCTAAGGTAGGATCTTAACACCTTTGTAGTATTTACTTATAAATCGCATATGTCTTGAGAAAGATAGGTTTGTTTGTCCGTTTGTTGCTAGACTATATTATGATACTAGGGAGATTGGCCTTGTCTACAAGATCAATTTATCCGGCCAACAAATTGGAGACTCTGCTGGGGATGGTATTTGATTGTTAGTTTTCCTTTGTTTTGACTTGAGAAAATTGTTTTGTTTTCTTGTTTTTGATTGATGTATACTGGCTTGGGTAGTTTTTAAAATATGGAAGTATTTTTTTTTTTTTTTAAGTCTTCGGGGGACCGCACTTTCTCTTTACAAACAATGCGGGCATCTCCCCACTTTTCCTTTAGTAAACAGAACTGAACCGCACCTATTACTTCTAGAGCCTGTGGACCCTATTAAAATTTTTGAAAAACTTAATAAATCTTCTTCCAGTTAAGTTTAGGTTTTATTTAGGATTTTTAGTGTCTACCCAGATCTATATTTTTTCTGTCAAAAATCTCTTATGAGTGAGTACCGATAGTATTTTTGCTTTGAATGATTTTCTAGAAGTGTTTCATGATAGAAGTGGTCTTCACTTTGTCTCTATAGTGACTCAAAGATCAGAAGCTTGAGAAACCTTAGATCACCCTAGTGTCTTTTTGTCTTTTTGATGAGTCTGACTTGGTTGTGAAACCTATCCTTTGTGAGAAATAGATTTAGTTTTCTCGTTGCAAATCTTTGAACAAACTTTGTTATAAGTTCTGAATTTCATTTTTACAAAAGAAGACATATGTGGATGTTTTTTGATTGGTTTGTTATTCTGCACAAACGAATCCTTAGTTTACTAAAGAACTAAGTAAAATGCCCTAAAAAAGAATTGAAGCTTTTATTCAATTAGATTTTTTAAGTTTTTAGATCTCAAAATTAGTTTTTTATAGTGCTGAGTGTTTTTCTAGAACTTGTAGATCTTTTTTGAAGCAAATTGTTTTTTGTAGTTTTGAGTTTTAAAAATTGAAATGGATTTATTGTGAGCATTAATTATTTGCCTCATTTTGAGTTCTTATTAAAAAAGAAAAATATTTTTTTCCATTTCCATGTTGAAAGGGGGAATTGTTTCTTAAAGAATTGCGTCCTTGAACTCTTTCTTTTATCTAGAATTTCATTGAAATAAAAACAAATTGCTAATCATTTTAGGTGCATTTTTTTTAGTGCGTTTGGAGTTGAGACTTCAAACCATCAAAGTTTCATTTCCATACATATTGACGTAAAGAACAACCCATAAAAGCAACTCTTAATTAAAATTGATCTAGTAATATTTTCTATTTCTAGGGCTCTTATCACCAGTATAGCTTAGGCTAGTATCTTGGAGTAGGGAGTAATTAACTCTCCAAGATAGTTAAAACAAACAAGTAGATACATCTTCTGGTAGGAAATAAATCCAATTGTAATTGATACATTCTGGGAAGCTTCTCTTAAAGGAGTCAATCATGAGATCATGTCCGAACTTTTGAGACAATCAATTCTATTTCATTGGGAAAGATAGAAGATCTGTGCGTATTATAAATGGTAAACCTCGAATTAACTATTGTCGAGGAGCCTGGGGTCACTTATTGGTAAACCTCGGATTGACCATGTCGAGGAGCCTTCAAGGGGATTGAGCTTTTTTACTCTGCCCTTGTGTGTGGAATCTGATCGTAGACTCTTCCCTCAGTTGTATTATTTGTTTTTGTTAACCTTAGTGTCCAGAAACTTAAGATTATTTCCTGAGGTGATGGTCAAGGAAAGATATCACTGTACCTGGAGAAAACGTCAACTAGACTCGGACTATCTGGGGGGTTCTCTCCACTTGAGATGGTTTTGTGAAGAAGCTTGTGCCAGTCTATTTCATTAAGCAGGCTATCAGGGTAACTGTTCCAACTGCCTTTTCTGTATTAAACTTCTACTAAGTTGGATTTCATCACCAACTAGTGTTTTTAGTACAGGAAGTTATTGTTTGTGCGTCGTTTGAACTCTTCGATTTTTTAGGCGTGTCATTCAGTTGTTTGTTTCTTTAGATACTTTAAGTGTTTTTATTGGATTTTTCTTTGTTTGCGTGTGATTAATTAATATTTAATCGTGGCCAAATTACCGAGACAATCTCGTAGACTTCAAGGGAAACCTCCTAAGTATACAACAAGCCAACTTGAAGGGCTACAAGCTCTCGTATCACCTAGTGACAGCAGAGTTGGATCACCAGAAGCCAGAGATTCATCTCTAATTGTTCATCATGATTAACAAATACAAACAATAGAGTATATTCAAGAGCCAATTTCATTTTCCGAAGTTATTGGTAGTATTTCTACTTCTAGTGAATTAGCTGAAGAAACTAAAATTTCTAAGCTTAACACTGAACCTGCTGTTTTAGAACCATCTTCAGGATTTGTTACTCCAACTTCTAGTGATCCTAGTTCACCTAGGGTAGGAAACATCATTACTCAAAATCTTCCTTCTGACCTCATTTCTATTGAAGAACTTGTCAGTCCAGACGAAGACATAATTATTCCCGAAAACCAACAAACTTTGAATCTTAGGGAGCGTGAACCAATATTCTACAGTCCTTTTAGGAGTGACACTTGGCATGTATCATTGACAAATATTTTAGAAAACCCGAGTCTTAGTTTTTCACCACCTCAAATTCCTTTTCATCCTACACCAAGAGTTTATTATCCTTCATCAATCATTTCAAGACATTCATCTATGTTTTCCCAATCACTGGAAACATTTTTATCCAGCGGTCCTTCTATTCCTTCGGGGTACCAGTCACTCTTTGGTACCTTTTCAGGAGCAACTCCTCGACAGATTGAACAAGTGTTATCATCTAGTAGTAATGGAACTCAAACGTTGAACACAGAATAAATTATTATGATGTTTGGTAGTACTCCAAATCCTTAACCTCAAGGTAGTCAGTTACCGCTTGGGGGGAAACCCAAGGTAGTCAGTTACCGCCTGAGGGGCAACCCCAAGGTAGTCAGATACCACCTGGGGGGCAACCTCAAGGTAGTCAGTTACCGCCTAGAGGTCTACCTCAAGGTTTTCAACCTTCAGGATAGTAGATACCCCAGACTCGGTACATACCTCAAGGTCAACCCCAGTGTTAGTACATACCTCAAGGTCAACCCCAGTTTCAATACATGCCTCAGGGTTATCAACCTCAAGGTCAATACCCAAATCAAGGTTTCCAATCATCTTTTGGTCAATCATTTTTA
Organism: Pinus taeda; assembly: GCA_000404065.3. Lineage (NCBI taxonomy): Eukaryota > Viridiplantae > Streptophyta > Pinopsida > Pinales > Pinaceae > Pinus > Pinus taeda. Next base: position 13,143 of record APFE030075351.1, read on the forward strand.
CAAGGAGCTGGAAATGTACCGCTTAATTATCTGCGCTACATTCAACCAGGTTATGGTCCTCCATATGCACAACCTTTTATGGGTCCATACTCCGAAATGAACATGGTGTGGGATCTATCTCAAACTCAATAGACTATGCAACCTAATGTGTAGTTACTTAATCAACCTGGACAAACTTTGGTTTCTGGTTCCACCCAACAACCTGTCCAACCTAATGTTCAAATCCCTGCATTTGGTACAGTTCATCGGCCTGGGCCTAGCTCACCTCGTACTCCACCTCAAACTGCTGCAACTATTGCAACTTTTGTTCAACCTACAACACCTGTTTTTGGAGTATCTGTAGCTCCGGTTTCTACTACCCTTACATCAGTGCAAATTCCTCAAGTCTCTATGCCACAGTCAGGACCTACAGTTCAGACTTCGATCCAGATGCCTGTAGGACAAGCTGGTACAAGTACGATTGCTACAATTGCCACAAGTCAACCACATTTTAGATATCAACCGTACTAGGGATAGTATCAATTCGGTGTACAAAAACTAGTTTATCAGTATCAACTGTATCCTGACTATACTTATCAACAACCTCAACAACCCCAATTTGGTCGAGTTAATCTTGGTTTTCCAGGAGGTTATAACATTCCCAAGCAAATCCGATTCCAAGTTATCTTGGATATCCTCCTACTGGAATTGGTCTCATTACTCAAGGTTTTCATGACCCTAACCGTTAGTTACCATTTATTGCAACTTTGGATTTACTTGATTTGTCACGCCTTATGAACGAGCCGATTTACTATCTTTCGTATTGGTCGCCAATGCCTAGTAAGTTGCCTAGTGATATCCTAAAATTTGAGGGTAAGTCAAGAGAGGATCCGTAAAATCATTTTATGACTTATCACCTCTGGTGTGCATCTAATTCGATCATTGACGATTTAATTCGATTGCGTCTTTTTCAACAAACTCTTATTGGTCTTGCCGTCAAATGGTACATTGAGTTACCATGAGGCTCTTTTTATAATTTCAATCAGTTAGCCACTACTTTCTTAACTCATTTTTAGTTGTCTGTCAGATACGAAAATGGCACGGAACTGTTAACTTCACTGAAACAATCCACGTCCACATATATTTTTGATCATATTCATGAATGGCGATGTAGAAGGCATTTAGTGAAAGTTTTCATTCCGGATCAAATTTTAGCAGAATGGCTCATTAAATCATTGTTACTTAAAATCACTAAATATGTAGCTAAGGGAGGAGTTGTCACTGAAGAGAAAGTCATTGCTCAGGCTTAGTACCTTGATCTTGTCTATATGTAGTCAAGTACTTTACATGAAAAAATCTTTGATCTTCCAAAACATGGTCAAATAACTACAGCTCCTTCAGGGTCTTATGCCACTGATGGTATGATTGGTTTAGTTAGTATTAAAAGAAAGAAGAAATCATCAAAGAATTCTTCTCCTATGATAAATTTACCTGATTCCTTGAAATGATATTCTTCTGCTGAAGTTTCTACCGATGTCGATGTCGTAGAATCATCTACCACCAAATCAAAATCCAGTAGTAAAGAGAAGGGGAAGAAGAAAACAAAAAAAATTCAAAAGATAAAATGGATAAAAATGAATCTATTGATGAAAAACGAAAACCTCGCTATCCTTGTTTCATTTGTGACGAGGATCATTTTACCAAAGAATGCCCACATCGAGCAGAGGTTTCGAAAATCGTTAAAGTTTCTCAAACACCTGTTGTCTTGAAGGATCCTTTTCCTACTTAAGATAGTCAGATGGTTGCTTCTTCCTCGAATGCCTCAGAAGAACCGATTATTATGATGTCTCATGTTAGGATTGTGACGCGATCGCAAGATTATGGTAGTAAAAATCTTGTTGGTGGTAAAGAAGCAGAATCTTCCAATTCAAACACATCAACTACACCTCCTCCAGGTTCTGATCCACTATAAATCGATAAACCCAACCCTGACTTAGTAATCATGCTGCCTGTTAAAGGTATACTTTGTAAATCAGCTTTCAATCCACATGCGAGAGCTACTCAGAATTATAACATTGTTGAAGACATAGCTATTTCCCCTTTAGCAATGTCAGCTTTGGAAGTGTTGCAATCATGCCCAAGATAGTGTAAATTACTATTTTCTGCTATAGAAGCTATCAATATCCAGGATTCAAACTAATAATCTTCGATTTATAGAATAGTACACCTCGCCTACCTCATCAAATGGCTCTCCAAATTTTAGTTTTAGTAAAAAACAGACCTTGCTTTTGGACTGTGATTGATGAAGGGGCTTCTATGTGTATTATGTCAATCCACTGTTGGAGATCGCTTGGCTCTCCCACACTCGATTAGTCTCCAACAATTCTAAAGTCTTTTAATGGCCAAGGGTTCCATCCTTTTGGTATTTAGTAGGATTTACCTATAGGGGTCGAAGGCAAAACTGTAAATCTAGATGTGGAAGTGGTTGACGCCCCTCTAGATTACAACCTTCTCCTCGGTCGCAGTTGGTCTTATGCTTTGACTGCTATTGTTTCATCAGTCTTTTGGCTTATTAAGTTTCCTCATAACCGAAAGATCATTATGATAGACCAGCTGACTTATTTCTCATCCGACCTAACCTCTACAGATAGTGTTCAATGCATTGGTAAAACGACTATCCCTTACAAGGATGTTGGCGTAGGTTTGATTAAATATTTTGGTTTACTGGGAGCTTTTTCCTTCCCTCCTCCTAACGTATCGCCTTCTATTGCAAATATTCATATGATTTCATCGAATACTGTAACTTTTGATGATCCTTGGATCGTACCTTCCGATTCTGAGGTGGATTCATTTAATGGCACGATGCCTTTGAGTTCTTTTAAAATTACATATCAGGTTGTACAATTGTTTTTTGATTCCTGATCAACCTCGAGGATAGTTTGTTCCTGTGTCAACCTCGTTAAAAAATGAAACCAGGGTTTTGAGGAAAGTTCTTGATCTTGAGTCAACCTCATTAAAAAAATGAAACAAGGGTTATGAGGATAGTTCTTTTACTATGTCAACCTCATTAAAAAATGAAACAACTCCCTTTCGAAATCAAGTCTTTGATTAATATCTCATAAAATCCAAGTCGAGTCTTTCTAAGATCTCAAAAGTGAACTTCCATTCCATTCACCTTGTTGAATGAAATGAAGCTTGGGGGGCATGTACCTTGATTTGTGTCATTATGTTGGGGGCACGTGAACTGATAACAAGCATAGTTTTTCATTTCAAGCTTGTATAAACATGAAACCAAATCCAAGCAGAGTTCTCCATGGTTCAAGCTTGTGTAAAAATGAACCCATACCCATTTTACATCTGGTGATTGTCATTTTTAACTGCTAAATTCTGCTAGATGAGCCTTGGTTGTTTCATTCCATCGCCACCATATCTTTGGCTGATCATATGCTTTCACTTGGTTGTTTTTCCTTTCCTGAGGGACTACAGCGATGAGTGGTTTTATTAGCCAGCCTCTTAACCATTACATGTTTTGAGCAGTTCTACCATTGCCGGAACCAGTTGCTACCCTTTATACCACTCGTTCCTTTAGGACAAGACTTCTTTAAGCTCTTTTCTCACTCGTGAAATATGAAAAGATTGCTAAGATTTTCCCTTTTTAACTTGTGAAATCAAATTAAAAAGGCAGTCCACTTTCAGGTCTTTTCTGACCATATAAACATGAAAAGATTGTCGGAATTTTGTCGTTTTAGGTGCAATACTGGCTATAAAATGACATGTCTTCGATCACCTTTCTACTTTTTTGGATTGAGGCCACTAATTATGAAAAGTACTCCTTGATCGTAATGATCAAGAAATTCTCTCAAGTATTATTTTATTCTTTTTCGGGCTTGAGGGACATAAATTTACGAAAAAGGACCCCCATAGAGTCCTCTTTAAACCCTTTTCAGACTCATTAAACATGAGAAGATTGTCATGTGCTTATCCTTTACAACTCGTTAAAGTATTGGAAATGTCATCCCTCCTTTATTATTTTATCCTTTTTCGGACCTGAGGGATTATTTTACGAAAAAGTACCCCCATGGAGTTTTCTTAATTTTTTCTTCTAACTCCCTAAAATTGAAAAACACTTAGTTTTTCCTATACTGGACTCATTAAAATTTAATAGTAAAGGACCTATTCAATTTTAAAAAGGAACGAACCACTTATTCTTAGGGTTCGAATTTTAAACTAAGTTCGACTCATCTCAAGGATGAGCTTATAAACATGCAAATGTTATCCTCAAGCTTGTCAAAAATAAAGAGGTAATTGCCAAAAATGGTGGGGGAAAAGAGAGAAAAATGAACCTATTTGTTACACTTTGTTTTGTAAAAAGCCATCAACAACTCTTGAACATGACACTTTTTGTTCACCTGGGTTGGGAAAAATCCTTTGCCTAACAGTTAATCAAACCATATTGAAATTCTTCAGCCAGTTTCTGGGTATTAGCTTTGGTTCAATAGTCACCAAACCATCTGCAGTGTCGTTATGTGTTCAAGAGAATAGTTCAAACAAACCATTCATCTACAAGATATTTGTCATCCATTTTGACCATCTCTAAGTCAATCCTTGCCAATATATTTCTTCAAAACTTGATCTATGATTTCGTGTTGTGGGCTTGCCTACGATGGGTTGCTTTCGATCGACTTTAGTTCATTATCTAGGAAGTTCATCTAGACATCGTCAGTACCTTGAAAACTGCATGCCATAATGGCCGTTTTCTCACCTTCGACGATAGGTTGCATCATTGAACTTCGATCGAATGATTCTATGACATGTTACCTTCAGCTCATTTATTCCCATTTCATGGATTGTATTGGGTACTTTGAGAGCCATTAACATTACTCGTGGTTTCTCTCACACTTGTTAATAGTCCTCGTCATTGACTGGTAATCAAGTGGTTTCTACCATGTTCGACTTTGATACATTCATTCACATGGATAGAATTGTACTAGTTCGAGAAGCGAAAATCAATACCCTAGATCTAGTTTCTACCATCTAGGCTGTGAGGAATTTTGTTATTCATTATACAATGGGCTATTCATAAATAGATGGCTACATCCATAATGTGTCTACATATGTCTATACTTTTGAGGTATTACAAAATCATTCCTATATCAAAATAGTTTAGTCAGTTTTCTAGTTAGTTTTGATTTGAGTATGGGAATGCCTACCTCAGCGATGATATGTCTACATATATATATATATAATATATATATATATATATATATATATATATATATATATATATATTGCATTGAATGTTTTTACAGGTTCTGATTGGGGTGTCCACAAGATGATCCTTGAAATGATAAAGTATTTCACTCTTCATAAATGACAGACTCTATCTTCATCTATTATAGGCTTCACTCTTTAAGGGGCAATCTGTTGCACTAAAAATTGTCACCTTGACATTCTACTATCTGTGTGAGTTCTTTACCACTCATACTTTCCCCCTCTACAAGTCTGAAACACCAGTTCCTCATATCAAGCCTAGAAAATAAGACAAAAGCCCTTAAAATTCTTTAAAACTCTGGTTCCGCACTTTCTCTTTGTCTTACTGTCGTCCCACACCTAATGGTCATGTCTCCAGCACACCTGACCGCACTGTCTCTGTGTTAAAGGTGCGGACCCCTATAAAAGTTAAAAAGGCGTAAGTATATTCTGAAAAGCTCACTTTTAGTTATTTCTAGAAGCTTCTGGGAGGAATCTTGAGGTGGCAAGTTTGCTCTTTTAAGGTTCATGTATACCATACCTTAAGGAGCTAACCCCTTGATGTGAGGAGCTTATCCGTTTGAAGGAGGGTTCTATGCCTTCATAGGTGGAACTGTAACCTCCTCCTCTGCACTATAAGAAGAAACATTGGGCTAGTTAATAGGAGTTAGAAGCTAAATATTTTTGAGGTGAAATGCTGCTGGAACTTAGTCTTCTTTAGTTTAGTTTTTATGAGGAAATATTACATACCTCTAAGATCTCATTTGGAAGAGTGCAAGGCTTGTCAAAGTAAAGGAAATTACTATTTCAGACCCCAAGAGGAACTTGTTCAACATCAAGGCTAAAAAGGTTGTAAGGTTCTTCCACTTCAAAGTTCATACAAATAAATTTTTTTTTCTCAATAAGCTATTGATTCATAGTTTATTTTATGGATTCCTTGATCACCATAATAGACATGATTTATGATATTTGATATGCAGGTTCTATTTAATGTTTGCTTGTTTGTGATTTCAGGTCTTCAAAGTAACTCTTTCAAATGATTGGAGGATAACTCTTTCAAACAATTGAAGGATGACTACTATGAACAAGCATTGGATCTAACGTAGTATCTTAACACCTTTGTAGTATTTACTTATAAATCGCATATGTCTAGAGAAAGATAGGTTTGTTTGTCCATTTGTTGCTAGACTATATTCTGATACTAGGGAAATCGACCTTGTCTGCAAGATCGATTTATCCAACCAACACTGCTGGAATGAGAAACAGTGATCCGCTGATCACCGATATCACATATCAGCAGCCAGCGAGTTTGGGCACAGATCATATCACATATTGGCAGCTGGGGGACCCGGGGCACAGTTAATCCCGCAATCTTGCATTATCAGCACACCTGTGGAACAATGAGTTGACACTCCAAAACCTTGCGGGGGTCGATTGTGATATGATGTAATATAGCCAGGGGGCCCGGGCACCCCCCAAAAATGCCTCTTTGTAACATGTTCTCAAGGTCAGCGCCAAAGGTTTTAAGACCGAATAACAAGAGTTAATTGGGCAGTGCAGGAGCATACACTATGAACTAAATGCATCAATGAAACATAAGTGATTACAGGGATGGGGAATTGGGGATTTCACATTAATGTCTCACCTGTTCCACAATTCCATTATGTGCCTTCCTCTCTGAGGCCATTATTATTGTTCTTAATGTTTTTTGGATATAGAACCTCCCTTGTCCAAGAGAGAAATTTGAATTGACAACTAAAAACTTGACCCAAGATTTTATGTATGAAACCATGATTGAAAACACCCCCTCTTCTTATAAATAGGGGGTCATGACAGTGAAAAAGGGTTCTGAAATCTGAAAAGAAAGTCTATGATTTTTGTAAATTGTATCACTTAGGAACATATATCTTGTAAAATATTACATGATTGGTGGTGATTCCCCCTTTGATGTTTTATAGCGTGTCATTTCCCTATTTCATTCATCTTGTATGTTTTCCTCCTTTTGAATTCATGCAAAAATATACACTCTACTATTTCAGACTTGTCTAGAGATTCATTTGCATTAAAGGGTTAATGCATATGCCTGTGTGAGGGGTGGAAATCATATTTTCAAGCTATATTGTGTGAAGCATATCACTCCCACTTCTTTTCTATCCATTACATCTTCCTCTAACTCAGTAGTTATAGTAAATCTCACGGTTTCAAGCTCTATGTTTGATATATAGAATTCTTGGTGCTTTGAGCACTATATCCTGAGTTTTCCTTTTTCTTTGAATTCTCTCATTTATGTTATAAAGATGATTAAACTTGTAAATATTTGAAGTGCTCAACCTCCACTATTTATGTTATATTTCTGGGAACTATGTGTGTGTAGAAATACTAAAACATATGGCTTGTATCTTTGGATGAAAGAACCAACCCACTAATATATATATATATATATATATATATATATATATATATATATATATATATATATATATATATATATATATATATATATAGATAATACGAGTGGTGTCTCCTCTTGCTTTAGAATCATTTGAGGCACACTGATTTAGATTTACCCAAGGACTGGTCTTGTCAGCAATCCAAGGTTGTCTCTAGGAGTGACAACATCTTTTGGAATCGTTGTTGGGAACGTATTGAAGGATTTTTCCCTTGGGATACGGCAAATTGTGCACCCTTCATGTAGGTCAGCGAAGTCTGTTATGATTGCATTCATGTCATCTTGGCGACTCCATGCCCCCCTCATTATCATTCATAACTCTATATTTTAGAAGGCCTCATACTCGCTCAGACACCTCACACCACAAAGCCCCATTTGTTCTTGACCCTGAAAAATTATTTTTCAAAAAAGTCTGGAGAGAGAGAACTCTACATGCCTCTGTTACCATCTCACCAGCCTTTGCCACTTCCTCTTCCTGTTCTCAGCCCATTGTTGCTCATAATTCAGGACTTGCTCCTAAGACCCTGATATACCCTCCTTCCCCCTCGATTCGTAAGATCCTTGAAAAGGCACGTATTTATTGCATGAAGTATATCACTCCCACTTCTTTTATGTCCATTACATCTTCCTCTAACTTAGTAGTTATAGTAAATCTCATGGTTTCAAGCTCTATATTTGATATATAGAATTCTTGGTGCTTTGAGCTCTATATCCTGAGTTGTCCTTTTTCTTTGACTTCTCTCATTTATCTTATAAATATGATTAAAATTGTAAATCTTTGAAGTGCTCGGCCTCCATTATTTATGTTATATTTTTGGGAACTATGTCTGTGTAGAAATATTGAAAAATATGGCTTGTATCTTTGGATGAAAGAACCAACTCTCTAATAAATATATTTCTATATAATACAGGTGATGTCTCCTCCTGCTTGAGAATCATTTGAGGCACACCAATTTAGATGTACCCAGGCACTTGTCTTGTAAGAAATCCAAGGTTGTCTCTAGGAGCGACAACAGAATCCACCACCAGTTTTTATACAAGAGGAAGGGAAGACTACTATATTCATGCCAAATAAACATATTTCAACAACATCATAAGACATCTTTGTAGGTATAACTTAGGAGGACATTCTTCTAGGCTCTCTATCTTCCTTTTTTTCTCAAAATCCTCCAGAAATACCACAAATAGGTTACTTGGCTCAAGATACTGTTGAGCCTAATATTTTTACCAAATAAAGGGAAATCAAAAAGAGGAATGAGATACTAAAAGCCACAATATACACATAATTTTGCAAGCAAATAGCTACATCACAGCGCAATCCCCTTACAACATTTGACATGGAGAAGGGTAAATGCAAATTGCATTGCTTGAAGCTAAATTATATGCCCCAAGGACACTAGTAGATTACAAAGAATCTGTGTTTAGCTTTGATAAACAGCATATCCATCCAATATATCAAATGAATATGCACAAAAAAACTAGTGAAATGATGTATTCTACACTAACAATTTCTACCATGTCTACTTCTAGATTATAGGTATCATTAAACAACACATAGTCACAACTAAATTTGAAAAGGATTTCATCCTTAGTCAAGGATACCACGATCAAGTAACTTTAAGACTTGGTGATCAAATTGGGATATAATCCCAAATATGTAAAGGCAACAGAAGAGCTAGCGAAAAGGAAGGATGTTGATATAATAGCATTAACAAAACAACTAAAATTGCCTATCACAGAAGATCCATAGGTTAAGAATGTCTAAGATATGGAAAAGTAGAAAGAGGATATATTATGAATGGTGATTGAATAGAATGCCTAGATCAGGGACATGGAAGTAGAACTAGAATAACTTCTCAAAGATAAAGAGAAGGTGGGAAATTTGGCCATAGTTCGACATACAACAGACCCATTTCAACAACCACAACCCTAGGAACATATACATCAACTTCAGCACCAACACAGACATCAGATTTGGCAAGTGAACTTGTTAAAGCCATACACAATCTATTCAATTAGGAACGAGAAATTGTTAAGTTAAAAGCTTAGCACCAAACACTATTGGAACATAAGTTAAAAATTGATGATTTTTATGTGGCAGAGTTGCAGAAAAGCCATCAACTTAATCTTAAAATTTAGCAGTCACAGGGTGAATCATTTATGGGTCAAACTCTCACCCAAGCCAGAGAAAACATATGGGCAGAAATCGGTGAAGCCATCATAGAAATATGGCCTTCCATACAGATTATTTTTTAGCAACAAGAATTTATACAGTGGTCCAAGGAGGTGGTAAGGCAAATGAAAATAGACTTACGATAGAAACTTGGGGAAGAAACAACACTTATCAAATTCTTGAATTCCAAAAAATAGAGAAGAATTAGAGAAATTGAGAATTCAAGACATGATAGAGACTATTTTAGAAGTGAGGAGGATGCACACCAAGAGGAACCTTCTGCTACATATTGAAAATAAGTGTCAACGTCTGAAGACTAGTATCCAAATATTTCATAACAAGACATAGGTACTGAAAAGGAAAGGTCTACCAAGGTTGATTAGTAGGGAAGATAAACTTATGAGCTTGACAAAGTACCAAGAGAAAATATCCACTATTTCCCAATATAAGTCAAAATTTTTAGGTATAAAGCCGCACATAATAGGGAAAGCATTCCTGGAGGCCTTAGATTTTTAATTGTTCACCAGTCATGAGCTCAAACATTTGTTCATCATGAAACCAGCTTTTCAGAAGTACACAAATGTCGATGAGTCCTATAGAAAATTAGTTAAATTTTCTATCCCTGCTGAAGACAGATGGGACAAGTTGTGTGAATTACTTGAGTAATTGTTATCCTCGACAGCAAGGAAATCAATGCAGAAAATTTGGAGGCTATGCCATCAACAGTCATCCTCAATAATAGGGCTAGCACTTCCAATAGTTTGAAGGTTCCTAAATTTTGGTACTATTGTAATTAGTTTTTAGATATTTTTAGAATCCTATCTTGATCCTCAGAATCAAGATATTTTGTAATACTTTCTATAAGTACTTCATAATTCGAATTATGAAGGGTTGGGACCTGTTTTGAAGAAAATGACTTGTATTGTAATGCAGCTCACAGAGCCACCATTGATCAGATTTTCAGTAATACAATGCAATCATTACAGGATTCTTGTGTCATTTTTATTGGTGAAGTGCATATCTCTTTGTCAATTTGTTTTCTTTTTATTCTCATGTGATTCTAAAATTTGAATTATTCTAAGAAGATAAAGAACATAATTTGTTTGAATGTACACTCTGTCTCTAGCTTAAGAATAATTTTTATGTTTTCCACTCAAGATTAAAATCAGAATTCTTAATTGCTCTGTTTTTAATTTGATTTCTAAATATTTCTTCTCCTTCACAAAATAGATCTTAAAGGACCCAGTGAATTTTCCTAACCTTCCCTGTAAGTTTATCCTGTAAAATTTGTATTTTATCATACTAAAATTATGACTCAATTTCCCCAATGGCCTCTCTTCCCAGTTCCAGCCCAACAACACAAAAAACCTAAACTTGAACTTAATATGTAACCTAATACCTGCAGTCAAACAAAGCTAAATCATCAAGAGAGATCCCTCTTTGAATATGGCAGGGCTAGGTCCCAACTTCTAACGTGGTTTTGAGGTTACCACTATGATTTTTTCAGTAGGCTCAAAAATTACGAAGTGATAATAGGAACTTTTTACAATGCGCAGAAACAAAAACATTGAATCACTGATATTGGGAGGTTGTGATATGGAGTGGACACGATATCTTATTGAACTCCTTTTAAATAGTGTATCAGATCTGGATGATGATAGCTTAGATGCTTTGATACAACAAAGCTACATCTTTACATAATACCCACGTGGACCTGTGGTTTATGGGCCCAAGTATATATCAGAAGCTTTATAATTGGCGGATTTCACAATAAACCCATAATCTGCGGAATCACAACAAACAACCAAATACAACATAACCTGACCAATCACCGTCAGTCCTTCATTGACCACATATTGCCGGAACCGAAAAGGAAATAAATCCCAGTTCATAACATATTGGGTCCACCTAGCCTATTAACCTATGCCGACATACAAGCACGACTATCGTCTGATCATTCAATCAATGAACGGTCTCGATGGTCAGAACTCAATGAGGTTTTAATCCCATTGTATAAAACCTTATTGTGTTCATTTTTGGAATTAACAGTCATGCTTGTTTTCACGTAATATGCCTCTGATCACCATTAAATGAACAATTCGATCCTTCAGCACCTTGTACTCCTTTAAATGGTTTTCTCAAGTTTTCTATCTGAGGTAACTTGCCCGTAAGTTTCAATGCGATCATCGTGGATCTTCTCCCATCGGATGGCTAATCATGTTTCCTCCAAATTCCTCTTCCACCATTAATATCCATTGAGCTAGTTCATATGAGCTAGTTCCAATTCTTTTCCATTTTAACGGATCTCTCATTCGCTTATTGGTGGAATTACATTAGAACACATATTAACTCTACCACACTCATTTAAGGCGAAGTTCATAGGAACTTCGTCCTTTACACTCAGGTACGCATGTTTCAAACTTACAGTAAAGAAAAATAAATAAACCATACATAGACACACAAATATACATAACATGCATATTTCCATTATATACGTAATTCGATTACAGGCTAAGACCTCATAGCCTTAGTCATGAATGCCCCTGCAGCTACAGTGTATCCTATCTCTCCCTTTTCACACAACACAGACTCTCTTTATATAGGAAATTACAAAAGCATGGATCATCTAATATCCACAATTTCCTCCCATAATCACTCAATCAAACCCCTAAATCTCTTTATACGCATACATCGCATATAATTACATTTAATTAATCCCTCTACAGACTTTATCAATTCCATCAATTTAGCTCTATTTTAAACAAAATTTTCTCGGGCTTCCAATGATTGTCCACATTTCACCTTTCGTAGCTTTGAGTTTCAATTTTCATGAAGGGTGCTCAGAGGCTCCTAGATCAGACTCCTAAGGTACATAAATTTATGACCTCCTATTCAAATTCTTCTCCTTCATCCCTTAGCAATTCTACCCACATCCTCTGTGGAATTGCCTTTATGATCTTTCTGTGAGCTGCAACTAAACCTATGCAGTAACAAGTCTCCTTCTTGCTACACATGCCTCACCAAACTTCTCCCCTCTGAGGTTAGTCTTTCAACATCTATCTAGTTCTCCCTTATTTTGAACCAATTGAGCACTTCTCGCTCTAGGCTGCTACAATCTTCTCACCTTCTTCTGCCTCTATCTGTATTACAGTATAAAGACCACAAACTTTCCAACATTCAACATAACTATATCTCCTTCTTTTGCATGCAAACTCTTTCTCAAGGCAAATCTTTTCCCTGCTCTGATACCAAAATGATGCAGCTTAGCTGCTTCTATATAGAAAAGCTGCATCATTACATAATACCTATGTGGACCTATGGGTTTTGGGCCCACATATATATCGGAATCTTTATAATTGGGAGATTTCACAATAAACCCATAATCCGTAGAATCACAACAAACAGTGGAATACAACATAACCTGGCCAATCACCATTAGTCCTTAATTGAACACATATGGCCGGAAGCCAAAAGGAAATAAATCCTAGTTCATAACGTATCGAGTCCGCCCGGTGTATTAACCTATGCACACATATGAGTGTGACTATCATCCAATAATTCAATCAATGAATGGTATCGATGGTCAGAACTCAACGAGGCACTAAGCCCATTGTATAAAACCTTATCACGTTCATTTTTGGAATTAACGACTGTGCTTATTTGCACACGATATGTGTCCAATCGCCATTAAATGGATGATCTGATCCTTTGGAACCTTAAACTCCTTTAAATGATTTTCTCGGGTCCACTAGCTGAGGTAACTTGCTCGCAAGTTTCCATGTCATCACTGTGGATCTCCTCCCATCAGACAATTAATCATGTTTCCTCCAGATTCCTCTTCTGCCATTAATATCTGTCGAAATGGTTGATCTCACGGTTCCTGTTCATTGCCATTTTAACGAATCTCTCATTCTCTTATTGGTGGAATTACTTTACAACACATATTAACTCTCTCACACTTGTTTAAGGCGAAGTTCATAGGAACTTCCTCCTTTACACTCGCACATGCATATTTCAAACTTACAGTAAAGAACAATATGTAAACCATACACAAACACACAAATACACATAACACGCATATTGCCATTATGTACATAATTTGATTATAGGTTAAGACCTCACGGACTTAGTCACAAATTCCCCTGTATCTACATTGTATCCTATCTCTCCCTTTTCACACAACAGAGACTCTCTTTATATAGGAAATTACAAAAGCATGGATCATCTAGGATCCAAAATTTCCTCCCACAATCGCTCAATAAAACCCCTAAATCTCTCTATACGCATACATGGCATATAATTACATTTAATTAAACCTTCTAGACACTTTATCAATTCCATCAATTTAGCTTTGTTTTAAATAGAATTTTCCCCGATTTCCAATGATTATCCACATTTCCTCTTTCACATCTTTGAGTTTCAATTTTCATGAAGGGTGCTCAGATGCTCCTGCATCACTGGATATTAGAGATGAGTGTATTATCAGAATTCAGAAGTCAGAGGGGTGTGATTATCAGAGATCTGAGATTGGAGGGATATGTTGTATCAACATATTGGCAAAGTACGATATCAGAATATCAATGCGATATTATTATCGGAATATCAGCAGGATATGAATATTGGAGTTTTTAAAATGTGTCTCAGTTGAAAATCTGATCTCTAATACTTTGGGGTAGAAGTAATGATGTGGAAGTGGGTCTTCCCTCCAATAAACTACAGCGACTATTAATTGGGCTCAGGAATTATGATATCATGGATTTTGAAAGGAATCTACTGATATCGATAAGTTCTGAGGTTCCAATATGTTACAACCACTTTATCAAAAGACCATGTCCACTTTAAAATATAAGACAAAGCCACTATTTAGAAAATAAAATAATATAGCCACTATTAATGAAGATCTTGGTCTCGAGGGCTATGGAATGCATGATACAAAATAAAATAATATTTACAAAAATCTAATTATTTACAAAGAGACAAATTTATAAAATAAAAGGTACAATACATTATATAAGGCAAGAGAAGTGAAAAACATCCAATCTTCAATTAGGTGCTATTTACAAACTGAACGTCCAAATGAGATCTGTTATCACAAAAAAGTTGATTATCTAGCCTAATTTACTAGATGGATTGAAGTACACCATGTAAGGCCAATTTTACCATAGTAAAGTTGGTTTCACTGTGCGAAATTACTTTAAAAACCACTTTTGATAAGTAATTTATAATTAAACCCATGAAGAATAATTAAATAAATCACTATTTATTTAATTTTCTTCTAGGAATAAATAATTAAACCATTGATTAATTAATATTCCTTGTCATATTTGACCGAGTTATGAAAAATCGACAGATAAATTATTAATTATCTTATTTTTCTCTATGAATAATTAATTATTAATCCTTGTCAAGTTTGACTAAATCTCTCAGGAATAATTAAATAAATCATTCTTTTTTTATTATTCCTTAACTAATTTCCTGAGATAATAAATAAATCATTTATCTATTTATTATATCTAAATAAAAGTCTAAATATTTTTTCCCTCCTAACCAATGATAATAAAATTTTCCAAGTGGTTATTCGAAGAATTGGGTTAATAATGTTTTATTATTGCTCATTATTTGAGGATAACTCAATATTTTGTTATAAAAAGAACGGTTTTCCATTCATTATTCACTTTTGATTATTTTCATTGCTGCACTCATTACTATAACTCCGATTATTATCACCATCGCACATCATTTTTCTTCCATTTTGAGTTCCCATTGAACTCAAATATTTTATTTGTTGGGTTTACACATTATAGAAGAGAGAGAGTCTACACAAGCTGAAGATGTTTGATGATAGCCAAGAACCGATCCCATAGAGGTGGACTGGTAACATTTATTTTTTCCCTTCAGAGGTGTTATAATAAAAACAATTCTTTGTATATCTGGTTTCCATTGGATTATTAGACTTATTATTAATTTTTCATTTTGTTGTTTAACTATGATTGTGGCATAGATCAAGACTTTGGAGGGTTTTGTTTCTATCAGTTTCCATAGATCTACAATGTTTGGTAGCCATTTATATTACTGAGACTGCTTATCATCCACAGTCTTAGGCGATTTCTTTCCATACACCTTTGAGAATAAAACACTATAACAAAATTGGCGACTCCACTCGTTTTTTACTTCAGATCCAGAAACCTGGGTGACCTTTAGTTTTCATCTTAGGGTTTCTTCTTTTTTTAGTCTCTTAACATTTTTTTACTAGAATTCTAACACTAGATCTGTCCAGTTTCTAACTTCTGGAAGTTTTCTGGTCTTTTCCGCAGGTCACATGGACCATCTGCGACAGAGCATACAATTTTTTCTGAGACTTGTTGACCAGGAGTCAAGGAGCATAAATCTCACTTTTCTACCCAAAAAGTGTGATATAGAGGTCTAGAGCACACCTTTAGCGCAAAAAGTATGATCCCCCTAAAATCAGGTCAGTACCTATGATTTTCAGTGTTTCTGGGATTTTTTCAGATATGTTTCTAGGTTTTGCTGAGAGATGCATGTTAGATTGGTTGACCATTGTCATCTCTTGCTTAGCCCTTGATCTACTCTAATTTACTCGTCGACGTGGAATTTATCCCCTTAGGGCTTCTACTACACTTCCACTATTATAGGAGGAGTTTAGCTGAGTAAGAATCCTAAGTTTCTGCAGCACTTTCAGCCATATTTTCTAGATCTATACCCTTCTATTTCAGATGTTCAAAGATAGGTTGTTTCCATTCAAAATTTCATTTTAAACCTTGTTTGGTTATTCACCTTAGGGTACCTCTGTTTACCCTTGGTTTTATACCCATCTCCCTATATTTTTGTAGTGATCTTCCTCTCTAGTTTTTGGCTATTATTGCACCACTTTCCAGTAGTGTCATTTGATCCCAATCACACTGACACTTAAATTTCTTGACCTTTTTAGTGTGTTTTCAGTTGAGTTTGCCACCAACCAGCATAGTGTTTGCAAACCTAGTTTTGGGTGAGGTTTAGTTAATTAATATGTTGTTTATATTCTGTTGTTAATTTCAGTTCAATTTCAACAATCTTTTTTCTTTTTGCAAACATGATCTGGGCTTAATTAATAAACACACTTGCACACATAAGCAAACCTTAAGAGAAAGGTGCTTGGCTTACACTTCCAAGCCAAGACTTAACATAATAGATTTATCTCCTCACAAAGAGACAAAGGCATATTGTTGATCTCCCTTCACCATTTCCATGTCACTTGTGTCTTACCACCATTACGCCACCAAGGCATTTGTCATGTAGAGTCTTAGGCTTTTGTCCCCAGTTTCCTCTTGGGCATATTACTCGTCCGCGTAGGGTTCAAGTTCATAGTCCCCCGAGTCCCCATATCGACTTCTCTTCTGGTTCATCTGATTCCTCATTTTATTCTAAGCCTCCTTCACTACATATTGTCACCACGTCTAGACCCACCGCTAGTAGAGGAACCCAACCTAGTGTTGGCTCTGGTTCTACTCTGGTGGTCACACATAGCGGAACTATCTCAGGAACCATCCCGGAAGCCCTATGCTCCCTTTTATGGCTGGGTTAAGTCTCTCAAATTTTAGCCAGTTGATAAGTGATCCTATACACCATGATGCTAGTTGGCCTGCTATGCCAACTAAGCTTCCATCCGACATCCCAATGTTTTAGCGTAATTCAAGAAAGGCCCCAGCCAATCATGTCCACTCCTTCCACATGAGGTGTTCATCCAACTCCATTACCGATGATTCCATTTATCTTTGGCTGTTCGAATGCACACTTAATGGAGATGATGCAAAATTGTATGTAGACCAACCTGCCACATCTCATTCCATTTTTGCGATGCTTGCTAAAGCGTTCCTCTCATGTTTTCAGTTACCTCTCCGATATGACACTAGTACGAAGCTCTTGACCTCACTCCATTAGTCCTTTTCCACTCGTCTTTCTAATCATGTTCAACAATGGCATAGAAGGAGGAGCACATGTCGTGCCCCACCCTTCAAAGATCGTGTCTATCTAGATTGGTTTCCTAGGAGCCTTTTATCACCCATTGGAAAAGATGTTGTGCCCCATTTTCCTTAGATAGAGGAAGAAACTCTCCAAACCGCTCTAAGATATGACCTTATTTATGTGCAATCTGTTTATGTCTATACCGTCATTCTAGACCTCCCTCATCCAGGTGGTGCCAATGCACTACATGCATCTCACACTGTAGACGGTATCGTTGGAACCCTCTCAAATCCTTCACCATATACTCAAAAACGTTATTTCTATCCGCAGGTGGGCACTAGTTGCTCCAACACTTATTCCCCTCCTGCTAGCAACATGTTTTTATGGCTAGCTAATGCTCAACCTGTCTACAAAACCGTTGATCCTCCCTATGCATAGCCAAGTTCTCTAGCCCCTTAAGTATTAGCATCATAGCCTCCCATGCATCCTCAACCCCAGCAGCCACAACCCCCCTAAGGACAGATGTTTGCACAACAGAGTGTGACCAATCCCCAAAAATTCAAAGAAAAAGAATAAGGGGAAGGGTAACCAGGGTAACCGAGGTAATCAAGGTAATCAACCTAGTGAACCCTAGGAGAACTAGCCTAACACTAACAACCAGAGACAAGGTAGTTAGCCCAAAAAGAATAAGGCTATTCATATGAACAAGCCTTGTGCATGTTGTGGTGTACATGGCTATTATACACATGAGTGTCCTCTCTTACCCCAAATGCGCCGAGTGTGGGAAGCTCAAGTAGCTTCTAGATGCCAACAATATTCTCAGAATCCTATGCCATATTAACTGGAAGTGCTTACAAATCCTTTCCCTCAGCGAGGACTTGTTTCTTCTCAACCTCAACTAGGTCAATCAGCCCATCCCCCCAACCTTTTGTTCCTAGTGACTACTAGATCCTTATGATGAATTTTGATGAGGCTAATCCCTCCGATATCAACCTACAAACTTGGTCACGTCAATATGATAATCCATCGACTTCATCCGCCACTGATTCCAAAACCAGAGCATCTACTGAGCCTCTTACGACACCAAATGACCCGTTATAGGTCCCTAAGCATAAAGTTGAGGAAATTCCCAAGATCCTAAAGGGACCATCACACTGTAACGTGGCTTCTAATTGAGCTTCCCATACATACAATATAGTAGATGACTTGGCCCAATCACCTTCTGCCATGTTGATGTTGGAGGTCCTCTAGTCATGCCCATCTCAAAAGAATGTGCTACTAACTTCTTTGGGCACATTATATTCTTCTGACGATCATTTGATTGTCTTCATAGTTGATACATCAAAACATCCTCCATTACCTTCATCTGTTTCTTTCGAGATACCAGTCCGAGTCTGTAATTCCATCGTCTCCTGATGCGTTATTAACGAAGGTGCATCCACCTATGTGATGTCCGTTGTCATTGGGAAACAACTTAAGTCACCTGAGTTATCCCCATCTACCATCAATTTGCATGCTTTGGATGAACATTCCTCCCAACCTCTTGGCATGCATCACAATTGTCCTGTGACTCTTGTGAGCTAGCCTATCCATGTAGACATTGAGTTACACATATTCCATGTCATTCATCACATCTACGGTTTTCCACAAGATGTGCTTCCCCCATGAAGGGAATATCATTACCATCAATTAGTTGACATACTACAAGCTCACACCCATGAGTTCCCCTGAGTCCATTATCTCATCAATGTTAAATAATCAGTCTTCAGCTCCTCTCACCAGTGTTTCACCCAGAGTCTACAAAGATTTCTCATTGTTCGGTTCTTTCCCTAGTCCTCCCCCTCCCATATCAGAGCCTATCTCTTTGAGTGCTTGCATGTTACAAGAATCATAGGCTACTCTCAAGTAGTCTATTACATCTGATCAAGAACCAGCTCCTCAGCATGTTGCTATTAGCGTCTTAGCCGAGCCCTCTGGATCCACCCCCACAAGACCTCCTACGTTTGTGGATTTCTCTTAGATGTTCTCACTAGGAACTATTCCTCCTGGTCTCAACCATCCAGGAGTTTTTCCACTGGGACATTACCCTGCAGGGTATATAACTTTCTTATTTCCTACTCTGGGAATATTTTTTGTCCCTTTCATGGCTTCATTGGTCCTCCCTAACATGACTTTATGGATCCTAGTATGGTACATTGATCCCCCTGGTTAGCTAAGACATTATCATGCTTTCATCGCAGTTCAACTGGTCCCTACGGCCCCTGTCGTTGCTCCAGTTCCATAACAACCTTAACAAGAACGGACTCTTATCATGAAAGCATCTAAATAGTGGGGGTAAAGCCAACAAGAAATATCCTAAGGACAAGGCTCCCCAAGCTCGTCCAACCCCCAAGGCCTCAAAATCATCACCTCCGTGTGCTTTGTGTAAAGTTGTTGGGCATGCCACCAATAATTTTCCTAAACTCCCTCATCTTAAACCTTTTGTTCATGAAACACTCCTTGAGTCAGATATCCCTAAAGTCCATGTTAACTTACTAGGTCCAACCAAGTAACTCATAACATTACACAAAAATCACCCTTGTGCCTTGTGCAATCATCATGGTCACTATTCCCATTGTTTCCCTTGTCTCGAAGAATTTCGCAATTACCTTGAGGCATTTCTTGAATATGATACCACTAGTAGTGGATCACCTACTTCTCTACCCATGGATTCTGGTACTACTAGTAAACCAGAACAAGGGGACTTTGGTCCCACAATCATGATCCCTCCCCCCAATGTTGACATGAAAAAATCCATGGCCATATCCTTTACCTATCTTCATCCTTGAGTTCCTCATAGGAAAACCTTTCTGAGGTTGCTACATGCACTTCTATCGAACCTGTTTCAACATAATTCTAGGTCTAAACATCCATAGATCTTGCATCTACTATCCTGTCGTCTACCATTCTAGATGATGCGTATGTGAACCTTCTCTCTCAGGTTGATGCACCAGGTACCACTACTGCATCATGTAGTCAGTCTTCCTCCTGCCCGCCCATATTCCCTTCTGATAAGGACATCATGGATGTTGTTGTAACATCCATTGTCATTTTTCTTTAGTTTTTAGTTTTAGCACAAAAATGAAAAGAAAATCAAATATTATGTTTTAACGTGTATAAAAGAAAACACATAAATCTGAAAGAAATGTTCTATTCTATATTATTGACGGCTCTTTAATGTGAGAAATCTAGGAGAAGATATGAGTTGTCAGATCAATAGGCAATAGATCAAATGGTAATCATGCAGTTAATAAGCATGAGGGTTAATTCAAAATCAGAAGCAATAAACTATAAAATGGAGTTAAAACCCAGTTAATCAGGGCTGTCCACTTGAAGGCAACAGATCTGACGGATATCGCATCGAAAAGTGAACAGGTTTTATCTAAACTTTCGGACACGATAAATATTTTAATCGCATTTTAGTTTCCTATCGGGTCTGTGGGGAAGTTAAAGGCTTGTGGAAAAGGCAGATGTGATAAGGTGTTGTTCAATAGGCTTAAAGTCATGTTGAGTTCCGAAGGATTGGACCATCCATTGAATGGATGATTAGACGGTGATTGCACTCAAATGTGTGTGTGGTTTAATGACTCAAGTGGACCTGATATGTAATGAACTGGGCTTAATTCCTTTGGTTTTCGGTGATAGTGATTGGTCGGGTTTCCTTGAGTTTTGGCCAATCACAACACTTTTGATATGTACATAACCCACAAGTCCATGTACAGATTTTTTGTAAAGTTATAGTTTGTTGTGTTAATTTAATCTAACTGTCATCAACACATCTATAGGGTTACAACTTGCAGATAACACTCAAGCCACATACTCAAGCCATAGATTTGAACAGCGAGCAGCCATCACCTTCTAATTTCTGTTATTTCTTGCTATTTTGTATTCTTGAGGAGAATGAGGTGTCTTTTACCCTCCATGTAATATTCTGTAATGAATTTACCCTAGACAATTAGGAGATAGTTAATCCAGTTTGATAGTTCTGTTGATTACCAACTATCTCAAGATGTATAAAAAGATGCAAAATTATAGAAAAGGGTTCGAATTTTGAATAACCCAGAGAGTAGGCCACTGTATTCTTGATAAAACTGTTGATTAATGAAAGAATCCTAAGTTTTCCACACATTGTTGGGTATGATTTTGTAACTTCTCTGTTATGTGTCATCATATGTCTTCTTTCCTTTAAGTATGGTAATGAAGCTGCAGGTATTTGTTTACCTATGTGAATGAAGTTAAAATTCCTTAAAATCGCACTCCTATACTTGAAGTTCTTACCTTTGCCATTCTTCTAAGTTACAGATAGTAGTTCCTATGTAAAACGACATATTGTCTTTAACTTCCCTAAGTGTCACAGATAATAGTTTCTGTGTAAAACGACATATTGTCTCTTATTTCCCCAAGCATTATTCATTCAACAATGAAATGGCATTTTGAGACTTTCATATCACCTAATTATTGAGGGTTTAAAACCAGGTCTTTCAGGTCCTTCATTTGAGAATACAACATAAAATTAAGTGACATAAACAATAAAAATTAATGTCATAAGCAAAATTTCTACACAGCCAAGAAATTTGTTTCTTAAGGGACAACATTAATTGGCGTCGTTACTGGGGAGAGAAGTCAAGAACACTTTTCCCTGAGTTTTTAATATTTTCCTCTGGTTGTTCAATGAGGAGGAAATATGTGGTTGCATTGAACAAAAAAATAATAACTATGGCTCCAAAGAGGCCCCATACAAGGTGTAAGAGCCTAAATCTACCTTAGGCTGAGAAAGGCAGAATCTAGGGTAACATCATACCACGCTTAACCTGGTAGCTAGCCCTACTAGGTCGGGAGAGGACTCTCTGTTTGTCTATCTCAGGAAAATATAGAAAATGATGCCTTGAGATGACTGATGTAAATACTAATTTAGGCTAGGTATATGCTCAGAGAAGTTTTATTGAATTTGATGATGTTTTGCTGGCTCAAAATTGAAAGGCAATTTTGGGTCTGGGAATTAGACACAGCGTTGCAGAGGCTTCTATGGGGCAAGGTAGGATACTGGTTTAGTAATTTAAATTAAATGAGATGGAGAGTCTTAGGACTAGTTAGGAGTTGGATAGGGCATGAGAGTCTCAGGGATCCTCTTTAAATAGTAGAAAACATAAATAACTAAACAAACCCTAGGTAGAGCACTGCAACTTCAATGATTTCTACCTTTATCCTTGATTCATTTAGTTCAGCTAAAAGAGAGAGAAAATGGCATACATAAACACATGTAAAACTTTAATTATAGAAGAAGAAACAATACCAAATCAACTTGCCATAGGATTCCCACAAAATGCTGCAAACCCTGGTCTATTCCTTTGCCAAACTGCAGAGATGAATGTACAATGCTGCTCAAAAGCTTTCACAAGAGTCCAACCTTGAAAAATTACTGAAAAATTACTATATATAGACAAAAAAAAAAAATCATGCTAGGATTTAGGAGTCGAATTCATGAGTTTAGGAACTGTTCCTACAAAATATAAACTAAGAACTGAAAAGTAGGCAGTGGAACAACTTGCCTCTAAAACCTAGGAAACTAATTCATTCAGTTGCAAACTACCTTTTCATGATGTATCTACCTACATGAGTGAAATTTTATCATATTTACATCAAAATCCATCATTTTACATCAAATTACATCATTATTTTGTCTATTAGAGAGAGAAAAGTCAAACTAAAAAAAAACTAGGCGAAAAACAGAGTTTTTTGACCAAAATGACAAAATTTCATCCTGTGCACCATGCTACTTTGGAGCTGATTTTGGAGGCCTTCCCGTGCACCACATTTACTCCAAAAGGGATTTTTGGAAAGGTCTACCTGTCTACTCTCCATAACAAGTGGACTTTCTAAATTTCGTCTCCATTTTCCCCTCCAAAAATGACTTCGCCCAACACTGCTTCCTGTGTGGCCAAAAAGGGGCAGAAAGGTCATGTTTGAGGTGTTTTTGACCCTTTTGGAAGCTCAATACTTGTCAAAATTTCTTGGCCATGTGAGGGAATTCATATTTTTCCAAGAGGTATCCAAAAATTTTGAGTTTTCCTTTAAAGGAGGTCCCTAGCAAAATCACGTGCTAGGTGGCATGGCATTTTAGGCAGAAAAACCTATTGTTTAGGCCAAAAATTCAAAATTTGCAAAAAGTTTCCAAATTGCTTGAAATTTGACATGATTTTCCTTCATTAAGTTCTTTGTTGGGCTAAGGAATCCTCAGCAAATATCTGGAGTCTATCTTTCTCTTTTCTCTTCCGCAATGCTTTCTTCAACTTGGCCTTCAAAATCCTGATTCTTGCTTTGCACACGTTGTTTCTCGCCAAGTAGTGGTAGGCCATGTGCCTCATCATCTTTTTCTCTCTATTGGCCTTCTCTAGCATCTTTTCCAAGTGCATATTTTCCCTCTCAAGCCAAGATTCACGATCAGCTTCAATTTATTGTTCAAGTGGTGTCAACTTGACTTTCCTCCTCTTGGCAGCTTGTCGGTTTTCTCTTATGTTTTGGAGCTCCATGATGGTTTGCTGATCCTCTAACTGTTTGTTCCTTTGCTCCAAATAGTCAATTATCCACTTGAATCTTTCCAAGCTGAGAGAAAAATCATGAATGTCATCTTACTGATCCTGAATGATCTCCTTGAGCTTTGAGCTTTGGGAGCACAAATCAATGTTATCATCCTGAATGAGAATGAAATCTCTCTCTTGACCTTCTGAAGGACCCTCATCATGCAATGGATACTTACCCTTATCCTGTACCTGCTTTGTTATTGAAGGAAACTAGACCCCTTCCACCACAGGTGGAGATAGTACTCATTTTGTTGTTGCAAACAATCTCCTTATGCGCTTTTGGTAAGTGACAAACACTAGCACACTGGTGGTTTGAGTCTCATGCACCTCTTACCAATGTGAAGGCTCTCCTGCCTCATAAAAATCTGATTGGGGCACTTGTGGACCTGTGGACCTGTGAAGACCTCATGTGAAATGAAATCCTCCCATGAAACATTCAGTAAACTAAGCTGATGCAAAACCACAATTTTGATTAGTGCAAAGTGATAGATGTTGTTATACTGCTGATGAGGAGATTTCCTTTGCACTAATGTGGTCATTTTCTCAATATTTCGGCATATGAAATAGGGGAGGTTCATCATCATCACCCTAGTGAAATGCATTAATAATCTGATGTAATAGGCATACAGGGGAGAAAACCTGCCTTCACAGCTGAAATATTTAATTATGAGCTTCATTAATGGAGCATATGTATCCTGAAGGTACCTAAAACGGAAAACTCTACTAATATACCTCTGAAAACCAGCCTTGATATAAGTCTCATAATGTTCTCTGTCTACTAGCTGCCCCTTATTCCACTGCTCACCTACGTTTAGAATACCGGTTGCTTGAGCTATAGTCTCAAGTGTCAAGGTGAATGTCACACCTACCAAATTGACTTGGCCATTGTGAAGATGGAGCACAAACAGTCTGGCCAGCTCATGATGGTATTTGACTTTTTCCACCATCTCACAAAACTCATAACAAGATTAGTGTTGGAAGCATGTGACAGTAAGAGGACAAGCCAATAGATCAACAAGTGAAGTGGGCTCCTCCCAGTTATGATTTCCACTCTTGTGAGGTCTCCTTGGTGCATGAATTTCTCTGTAAGAGTCAATGAATGTTTCCTTATTTCTATCATAAGAAGAATTTGACTCCATGTTTGCCAATGCTTGAGTTTTCTTAGATGAGTATGATGATATTTTAGAGTGACAATAGGAATTTGCTGCTAAAAGATGAGAATTAAAGAGGGACTATGTATGAGAGGTTGGGGATGTTGTTTGTAGGGTTTTTGGGGAATGAAAGGGTTTAGGGAATAATATTTAGGGTTTTGGATCATTTGATTAGGGTTTGGGATAAGTGAAGGTAGGGATTAGGGTTAGTAGTTTACGGATATGGGTAAATATGAGTGAAAAGGGAGGGAGAAAATGAAGTGAGGGAGTAAGGGGGTGAAAATGATAGGGGTAGGATTTAGCAGCAAAAACAACAATTTTTAAACCCTAGATAGTGTTTTTTCAACAAATTGTGAAAGTAACTAGGGTTTCAATATTTCCCTATTGAATCACCAAGAAGACTAAAGCAAACTCATGCATTAGGCATATTGCAATGTAACCTTACTTGTGCCATGAGGAATTAGTGATTTTGAGAGTTTGGAGGAAGGTCTGTGTGAAGTTCGGGCATTGTAGGCCTATGCACTGTGCCACTTCATAGGTGCATCGTGTTGGCTTAGTGCATCATGCCAATACAAAATTTCAATGGGGAGTGGGCTCTGTGTGCACCGCACTTTAACCCAGGTGCGCCACGCCTGGAATTTCTCACCCTTTGAAAACAAAATCGATCCCTTGGCTTCAAAAACACAAATGCACTTGATCTCCTTCAATTTTGGCATGCAAATGAACCTCTTTGATATGAATACACTTTATATAGAAATGGATTTAATTTTTGACTCAGGAAAACCCACTTTCCTAATGTTTGATTTTCAATTGCTTTTTGAAACTCTGTTTTGGGCAGTTTGCTTTAATTTTTGCCTTTGGTGGACTAAATGCTTTGACATTTTTTTGTTTTTTGCAGGAAATGGAGTTGCAGAGGCTTGGCAAGGTGACTAGGGCTACCTCTTGAAATTATTACATATAGAAAAAATGAAATTACATAAGATTTAGTACATAAAACATAAAAAAAAAAACTTTGTTTTTCCTCAAAACAAGTTTTTGAGGAAAAATCAATCACTGAGCATGTGATTATTGAAATTATTGTTGCTGAGACTTTATTTTACCTCTTCATGTGCTTGCTAACTATTATTGAGATTTTTCAAGATCTCATTGACAAAACCCTAGACCTAATGAGACCTAAAACACTAAAAATGACTTTTGCAGATTTAAAGACAAAAGATGACTGCAAATGATCTAGATGTATGAAAATGGGCCACCGGGTAAAGAACATGAGGGAAAATGTATAATATACCACTACCATCAGATGATCCATGACCCTAATGGAATGCAGCTAATCGGATGAGACACCTAACATGCAATGCAACAAGAGAATTTGATCACTAATGGAGGGATGAAGATATCAACACTAACACAAGGTCATATACCTCACAACATAAGGTTCAAGCCCTTTCAAACCCTGAGAGGCTAGTTTCTAAGAGGGTTGGAAGGACTAAAACTCCAATTACATCAAGTCCTACACTATTTTCACTTGGCAGTAGTTCATCACATCTTTCATCAAAACATTCACCTTTATTTGACCAAGAGTCGCCTTTTACATCCACTTCATTTCAAGAACCCAAATGTCAAGAACAATCTTTAGATTCTATTTCTTTCTTAGTGTTTGTTATAGTTATTCAACCTGAATCTATAACTACATTGTCATATTCTCATACTCCATTTATTCCTCATCAGGTTCCACATATGATGGTAATCAAGGTTCAGTAATTTCAGGAGCAAACACGGCAGCACGTACATTCTTAATGAATAGGTATGCACCTATTCAATTTCCACAACAGTTGAACCAAATGCCTCAAGAATACTTTAAGATTCTTCCTCATTTCACAGCGGAGGATAAACAAACAACAGAGAATCATATAATATTTTGTAATTTTGCAAAAAATCTAAATGTTGAACACCTATATGTTGTTCTAAGAATTTTTGTCCAATCCTTGGGTGGAGAAGTAATAAAATGGTTTAAAGGGCTTCCTAATAACTCTATTCCTACATGGGAAGAGATGGAGTGCCTGTTCACCCAGAGATGGGGAGAGAAAAGAGACCATGGGTATTCACTCACAGAGTTTAATGCTAAAGAAGAAATCTAATGAAAGTGTTTTTAAATTCATTAGAACATTCAATAAATTGTACGATAGTCTTCCAGTGGAGATTAAGCCCCCTCTTACTGGTGCAGAAATAACTTTTGTAGGGGCTTTCGAATCAAATTTTGGATTCAAAATGATCAAATATTGATCTAGGACTTCAGTGATAGCTCAAAATTTAAAGTGTTCAAAAGTGTGTCAAACCTAAATGACCAGATAGATATCGTCCTCCTGATTCCGTTCCTATAAACAGTTTGAAAAATGGTCTCTGTATTAGGAAGTTATGCCAAAAAGAAGAATTGCCCAATAACACTGAAATTTTGAATTTTTTCAAAAAAATTTAAAATAGAATATTCCATGGTGGGCAGCACGTGGTAGCCTACCATTTTCTGTCCACCATGGAATATTCTTGGAATATCTAAGGAATATTCTATGGAATATTCTATTTTAAATTTTTTTTTTTTTTTTTTAAATTCAAATTTTCAATGTTATTGGGCAATTCTTATTTTTGGCATAGCTTCCTCATATGGAGACCATTTTTCGAACCATTCATAGCATCAAAATTAGGAGGACAAGATCTATCTGGTTCTTCAAGTTTGACACACTTTTGAACACTTTGAAATTTGAGCTATCACTAAAGTCTTGGATCAATGTCTGATCACTCCTCCCCATTAGGATATTTTGGACACCAGAATACTAATATACTGATCTGAAAAGTAAATTAGAGTGTAACACCCTCTTCTTTCAGCCTCTATACACTTGCCTGCCTAGCTAGTTCCTTTCAACAAAAACTCAAAGGCAGATGACACTTCCCTTCCTGAATGCCCTTGTCCTCCTGTCAAGAACTGTCTTCCTTGAACTCATTTAGGATTTACAGAAGGTAGATGAACATCGCTTCCAAGCCACTTCCATGAAAAAGGTCACAAATGTAACCATGGTGACTTTTGCTGTTGCAAATCTGCTTACTTAGATGATGTCGAAAGAAGATAATAACTTGATGAATAAATTCTTGTTTCAACAAAAGAAACATATTTCACATCTTGTGAATCAACATTGGATCTATACATCATGTTTACAAATGATCGACTAAATCACAAGTCGACAAAATCATGCCTTTCAAACATTTGAACCTTCAAGTCAAGCATGTACAAAAGGAATTTAAGCGATGCTTTTACAAAGATGAAACACTTCATCATTTCTCCTCTTTACAATCTTGGAGATCAAATTAACTTTTTCCAAGTCAATATTACATTACATGCATGGTTAAAAAAAAAATTAATCAACCCCTTCAAGTTAATCAAACATACATGTTTAAAATATAATGAAATCATCATGATCCCTGTGCTCATGCTTATCATTCTCATGCATGCAGTTTATCCTTCAACTTTATCTTAAGCACAATCATAAGTACAAGATCCTCAATCACATGTACATGTACTTTCAAAGCTGAAATGAATATAACTTTCGTTGTGATAGTGTGAGTCTTGTACTCAGCTTTTCCTTCCCGCAACTTGCATTCCCTTAACAAAGAAATGCATTCAATCAAAAGACATGCAACTTTAATTGGATAAGAATTCTAACGATTTCTTACCAATCCATTTCAAAGGTGCTTCTTTAACTGCACATCGATATCAACATGTGTATCATCCTGACACATATCAATGATGGAAACTTCATTCCCATCCTTGCCATACTCTTTCTCCAATTTCTTCAACTTTCATGAAAGCGTTGTTGGATTCAGAGTCCAACACCTTTCAACAGTATGTCCATGCTTATGGCAATAAGTGCAACACATGTTCATCTTCTTGATAGCATGATTTGCATTGTTCAATGTAACTTTGGCTTCTTGCCTCCTTTCATTCAAAAGTTTCTTATATGTTTCCATTCTTTTCCAACATCTAGAACCACTATGGTTAACCGAACCACAAAAGGAACATGCAATTCTTTTCCAATGCTTGTGTGGAAATTTTCCATGCTTTACATGATTAAAGGACGTGCGATGGAAATCAGATTTATACCTTTCTCTTTCACCTTCATTACCTTCATAAGGAGGTGAATTGAAAGAAGAAGAAGCTCCCTTTGGAACACTATCAATCCTTTCAATGGTTTTAGAGCTTTCACCACTTTCTTGTTCAAGTGCATGCTTATGCACAACTTCTTCCTGCAAAGCATGTTTCAAACTATTGCATTTCTCAAGGACACAACCTTTACAACCTTGGCATAGAGAACCTGAAATGAAACTCCTTCTAGGAACTATTTCAATTGCCTTCATGGCTGATTTGGAACTTTCTCCATAAGAGTGTCCATAACCAAGACCAAAATACCTAGGCCTTACCTCAACCTTTATTGGCTCAGCTATACCCTGTGCATGTTTGTCCAATCGTTTTCCTTCATATCCCATTTTGGACATCAACTTGGACCCTATGCCTCTGGTATGTTTCTCAAAAGAACCAACATAAACATTCTTATAAGAATTTGAAGACAAACTAGAATTGTTTACCTCTTCTTCAAGATGATACTTGGCTAAGGCTTCTTTGGCAACAAGGATTCATGTTTGCAATATGAAGTTGGCTTTCCATTTCTTGCAATTTGTCAGAAAGAAATTGCTTCTCTTCCCTCATGGAATTCAACTACTCTTGAAGTCTAGAGCTTCCTTTCATCCTCATACATTTCTCTCACCATATTCATCATGATGAAAAATTCTTGCTTCAAGCCTTGATCAAAGAATCTTGTGAAGGAGGAAACTTCACTTGATGAAGTTGTCATTATGATGTCAATGAGCAAATTAACTTCAACAATGTTCTTAAATCTTTTGAAAAAAAATGACAAAGCTTTTTACCCAAACTTCAGCAAACTCAAACAACATGTAGTTTGCAAAATAGTAAAGTAGTCAATCTTCAACACTGTTTTAAACACCTTTCAAGCTATTATGATCAAAACTTGCAAGACAGTCAAAATATCCTTGCACAAAAACAATCAAAAGACAACTACACCAAAGATTAATTGAAAAGAGCATTTATCTACTTTGCAATTGTATAACAAGAGCATTTCGAAGGCTACCTGGCTCATTTCAGGCTCTGTCTATAGTTTATTTGACTGCCTTTGATACAAAGAAACAACACCATAGCTCTGATGTCACCTGAGCCACGTGGCAGCCTCCAAGATTGCCACATGGCAGCTTCCAAACCTGCCACATCGTAGCCTACCGTTCGTTGCCCACCGGGAGAGAAGATCCACAAACCTTGATCAGATCCAAACTAATGCCTTAGAGATAGAAGCAAATTTGGTGGTTGCAGGTAAAGCACCAGAGACACAGCCTATCCAAGGTAACAGAAAGGCTAAAGTGAAATCCTCTCGAAGTCAAACAATAGAGGATATGAGTAATGTAATTATAAATTTTTCTAATAAATTGATTGAATTGTAATTGGAGAGTAATAATTCTCAGAGGCAAGTACAAGCAAACAAAAATTTTAATCCTCAATATAGAAGATAACCTCTACAAATTTTGCAGAAGGAGAGAAAAGACCAAGATCAGGTCCAAGCACCACTTTACTTAGAGGCAAATCCTGATGGAATACAAGAGCATTCCAAGTATCATGATGGTCATTTTTTCATATTGTATGCAGTAGATGAAGATGAACTAGGTGTTGAGGGAGAAGAGTGTACTGAAACAGATGCCATTTATGATGATAATGAAATTGATGAATATTGTAAGCAGTTTTCTGATTTTGTGCAGGCATAATTACATAAGAAATATGACTTGAGATCAAGGAAAGGATCTGGAAGTGAAGAAAATGAAGGTGAGCAGCAAGTTCTAGCTCCCTTATAGAAGGAAACTCCACAAGAACCACAACCTGTAAAACAATTAAATAAAGGAAAGTAGTAGCAGAATACAAATAGCAAGACTCAAATTCTTCAAGCTGAGTCTTCTCAAGATAAAAGTGACAAAATTTCTTTAGAAAGAATTGTTTCCATTCCATAGGAGGTTTCAGTGATGAATAAAATTGAAGATGAGAATGAAAGGAATACTAAATAGATTCATGTGTTTAGTCTCACTAAAGAATTAGAAAAAAATAGAATTCAAGTGCCCCTCACAGACTTGGTCAAAACACCAGTTTATCAAAGAGAGATTGCTGAGTTTATCAACCTGTCTCAGAATGTGAATATAAATGACATTGTGAATCTATAAGAGGATAAACTAGTAGTGGTTTTTGGTCAACTTGTGGAGGAGGTAGATTCTTCAACACCTTCTTTCTACATTTCTTTATTGATTCATGATTTCCTCTTACATAATTGTATGTTTGATTTAGGAGCTTCACATAACATTATGCCATTATCAGTGATGAAACAACTAAACCTTACAAAGACTTGTATTCTTTTGATTCAACTAAAATAAAGTTTCTAGGGGTAATTAAAGATATGGTGGTGTCACTAGCCCAGATCCTAGCTAGAAGCTTGGTAATGGATGTAGTGGTAGCAGGTATCCCTGCTAGATTTGGAATGTTGCTATCTAGGTCATGGGGGGCTAAATTGGGTGGTGTTTTGAAACTAGATTTTACTTATGCTTTCATACCAATTTTTGGTGGGGACGAAAGAAGGTTGTATATAGAATCCACATTTCTTAAAACAATCACAAAGGATGAAGCAAGTAATTCACCTGTATATAGCCAAAAAAAAGATTACTTTTATTGCTTCATGTTGCGTGACAATGTAGAATTGGCTAAAGATAATCAAAGGCAACTTACTTCAGCCAGTGTAAATACAGAGCTACAAATAGAAGGGGTGTGGAAGTGCTTCTTTGATGGAGCCTATTATAAAGAAGGAACGACTGCTAGTTTCCATTCATAGGATGAGCAGGTTCAAGATCACAATATTGGAACCCAGAAGGAGCCCAAGCTGGTCAAATTGTTCAAGTAAGTTTCACTTAATTATAAGGAGAGATATATTAAGCTTTTCAAGGAACACACTGATGTTTTGGCTTGGTCATATGAGGATCTCAGGACATATGAGGAAAACATTTTCAGCAGATTTGGATGCCCTGTCAAAATCATAATAGACAATGCTTAAGTGTTCAGTTCAAGTAAGTTTGTTGCTTTTTATCAGAATTATAATGTTATTTTATCTCATTCAATGGCTTATGATCCACAGGGAAATGGATTGGTTGAATCCACTAACAAAACATTGATGAATATCATTAAGAAAACTATTGCAAAGAACTAGAAAGACTAGGATTCTAAATTAAAGTTTGCTCAATGGGTTATCAGAGTGAGTACAAGAAGGTCTATAGGAAAATCACCTTTTAAGTTAATGTATGGGACTCAAGCTATGTTCCCAAGTCAGCTTGTGAAGCCTGTGATTGCAATGATTCAGGAGGAAAAATAAGAACCTAATGTTCTAATAAGAAGGATGCATAAGGTAATGGAGATGAGTGAAAGTAGGGATAAGGTAAGAGACAACCTGATTATGTATCAAACAAAGATGAAGGTTATTTTTTACAGAAAATATAGAGATATTGATTTTAAAGTTGGAGACTTGGTATTAAGGTGGGATACTAGAAGAGAAAATAAGGGAAAACATGGGAAGTTTTATCCTCTCTGGTATGGCTTATTCACAATTATAGAAGCAAGGGAAAATAATACATTCTTCCTAGAGACTCTTGATGATGAAACTCTACAACTGCCTGTCAATGGGCTACACCTCAAACAATATTTCGAGTTCTGAAGAAAAAGAATCCTGTCATTGTAGATACTAGAGTCAATTCATTGTAAAAATTCCATATAATTTAATTGGCTAAGAAATATATGACTCCATGCCTAAGGTAAAGGCATTGATATGTGGTTTTTGGTTCTTCTGTGGCAAAAGCACTATCCCCAGGTGGAGCCAAATGTTATAGCATCCATTGTCATTTTACTTCAATTTTCAGTTTTAGCAAAAAAATGAAAAGAAAATCGAATATTATGTTTTAACTATAAAAGAAAATGCAGAAATTTGAAATAAATGTTTTATTTTATATTATTGATGGCTCTTTATTGCAAGAAATCCAGGAGAATATCCGAGTCGTTCGATCAATAGGCAGCAAATCAAATGGTAATCACATGGTTAACAAGCACGAGGGTTGGTTAACTCAAAATTAGATGTGATAAATTATAAAATGGAGTTAAAATCCTTGTTAACTAGGCCCATCTGCTTGAAGGAAATAGATCCAGCAGATATCGCGTCGAAAAGTGAATGGGCTTTATTTTAAATTTTGGACTCAAGAAATATTTTAACCATAGTTTTGTTTCCTATCGGGTCCGTGGGGAAGTCAAAGGCCTGTGGAAAAGGCAGACATGATAAGGGTTTTTTGAACATGCTTAAATTCACGTTGAGTTCCGAAGGATCAGACCGCCCATTGAATGGATGATCGGACATTGACCACGCTCAAATGTGTGTGTGGGTTAATGGTTCAGGTGGACCCAATATGTAATGCACTGGGGCTTAATTCCTTTGGTTTTTGGTGATGGTGATTGGTTTGGTTTCCTTGCATTTTGGCTAATCACAACACTTCCGATATGTGCGTAACCCATAAGTCCATGCACGAAGTTTTTGTAAAGTTATAGTTTGTTGTGTTAAAATAGTCTAACTGTCATAAGGACATCTATAGGGTTACAACTTGCAGAATAACACTCAAGCCACATACTCAAGCCACAAATTTGAACAACAACTAGCCATCACCTTCTAATTTCTGTTATTTCTCATTATTTTGTTTTCTTGAGGAGAATGAGGTATCTTTTACCCTCCATGTAATATTCTGTAATGACTTTACCCTAGATAGTTAGGAGATAGTTAAGCCAGTTTGACATTTTTGGTGATTACCAACTATCTCATGATGTATAAAAAGATGCAAAATTATAAGGAAAAGAGTTATAATCTTGAAAAACTTGGAGAATATGCCACTGTATTCTTGATAAAGTGGTTGATTAATGAAAGAATCAGAAGTTTTCTACACGTTCTTGGGTATGATTTTGTAACTTCTCTGTCATGTGTCATCATATGTCTTATTTCCTTTAAGTATGGTAATGAAGCTGTAGATCTTTGTTTACCTATGTCAATCAAGTTAAAATTCCTTAAAAGAGCGCTCCTATACTTGAAGTTCCTACTTCTACAATTCTTCTAAGTTATAGATAGTAGTTTCTGTGTAAAACAACATATTGTCATTAACATCCCTAAGTGTCATAGATAATAGTTTCTATGTAAAACAACATATTGTCTCCGATTTCCCCAAGCATTCTTCATTTAGCAATCAAATGGAATTCTGAGACTTTCATATCATCTAAGTATTGAGGGTTTAAAACCAGGTCTTTCAGGTCCTTCATTTGAAAATACAACATAAAACTAAGTGACGTAAACAATAAACATTAATGTATAAGAACAATTTCTACACGACCAAGAAATTGGTTTCTTTAGGGACAACAGAAGCTATGTCTACCCCTGATCACCCTTGCACTTAGGCAAGGGGGCATATTGTTGGAGGATTCTGAAGGCCATATCCTTCGTAATTTTCCCAATACACTCTACCTCAAGAAATGTTACTCAAATAATATCCCTTTGATTTGCGTGTCTTTATTTCCGTCATGAAGATAAGTAGGTTGCATCATCTCATCTATTTTCTTTATCACCTTTAAGATGGATCCATCATCCACACCATGTATTGGTCATGCCGACGGTGCGAGTTGCTTCTCCAGGAATCTTGCCTCGACAACCTGGGCCATTTTTACCCCCTTTCATAAGTTAGTCCTTTCGAACAGCATGTGCATTGGATCTTCCACCAACAACCAGGTTGAATATGATGTAGTGATAGGGTTTTTAGTCAATTCCCTCACTCATCGAATCCTTCATATTCATGTTTGTTTAGATTCCTTCCTACCTTTCATGCAATTGAATGGTGTTGTTATGAAACCAGCTCAAGAAAAGATAGAAAAGATAGATCAACGCCTTAGAATTCAGCCTCTTCGAGGGGGAAACCTCCTTTACATTACATATGTTAAACACACATGGGGAGCGAGAGCAAGTAGAAAGATAAAACATGTGAGTTCAATTTTTATTCACAAATGATACATATTTATAGTACATGTGGTGATCGTTGGGATTCACATCCCAAGGTCCCTTGGATTGCTTTGTCCATTCGGCTTCCACACTAACCCATTTAGGATTAGGTGTCCAACATTCCCCCCCTTAATCCGAAGGGTTATGTATGAGTCCAAGAAGAGAGCTGTAATACAAAATGTGCAAAAATGCATGGCAGCACTACGCTGAATGTGCTCTCTGAAATGTTGGTATAAAGGGTGGTGGTTTAAGGATGGCCACCAACACTGGAACGCTTACTGTAGTTCCCGGAACTCTTCCAAAGCTAGCAAGAAGCTGGAGTCTTCTGCTAGAGGAAGTGATCCTATTGTTTTAAAGAGGAAAACCTTCAACCAATAAAGGGATGTCTCACCCCACATAAAAGGTAAAACTTCAACCTGAAAAGGGAAGTCTCAACCTGTGATGGTTTAAGCATGACCAACAACTCTGGAATGATTAATGCAATTCCTGAAACTCTTCCAAAACTGGCAAGAAGCTGGAGTCTTCTGCTAGAGGAAGTGTTCTCAATTTTGTTCCCAGAACTCTTCCAAAACTGGCGAGAAGCTGAAGTCTTTTGCTAGAGGAAGTGTTCCAGATTGCCTACTGAAGGCATGTTCACGGACATCTGTGTCTCTGGCTACAACCCTGAAACTGGTGTGGCAGGGTGTGGCTCAGGCTTGCTTGATGTGGCTTTGAAGCTTGTAGATGACCATCATTTCCCCCCCT